>CAJVRI010001506.1:0-38786 GCA_911649635.1 Poeciliopsis gracilis
TGGGCATAAATAACACTGCTTCATGTTAGCTTTCACACTGAGCATGATACAGACAGCAATGTGTGCAGAGTTGCATGTGCTGAGCTAATGTTAGCCTTCATAAAATATCTTCCATGATAAGCTAACTCCTTTTAGCTACAACTTGAACACTAACAATAGCCTTTTTTCATCACGTTTTGAATGAAACTCCACTGAAATAGACATATTATCACAAAACTATTTGCTACTTATGTTATTCAGAAATCAGACTGATTTAAAGTACTTTAGCTTTCAAATGTTTCAGGATTTCCTGATCATTCATGTAACCTCTTTGAAAAAATATATGGAAATGTGGAGTGTTGACACCGACATTAGAGTTGGAGGTCAGTGCTAGCCACGGTTTCTTTGTAGCATTTGTGTTGCATTGAGATGCTAGTTTAGCCTAGCTTTGGTGATAAGCTACTTCCTGTAGAAACGAAAGAAAAATGGATGGAAGTCAATGCAAAAAGCCCCTGTGATTGTTGAAACACGTACCATGTGTGTGCGTGTGATCGTAGATGTATTTCAGAGACAATTGTGACTTGTTGAATTATTTTAGGACAATTTCACATAATGGAGGCCTTTTTAAAATGTGAACAGGACAGATATGTGCTTTTACTGACCAGAAATGTGTCCTAATGACTTTAATAATATCCTGAGAAAGATTTTGAAAAATATCTGTGCTTACAGACTGATTAGTCGCCTGTTGAGTAATTCTCCTCTGGTGCTCTGAAGTAAGAAAAACTCTTGACTTTTTCCCAGGCCACAATTAGCTCAGTGGTCAAAGAACGTACGGCCAATTTGTATCCTCACTTTATTTCACTTAGGGAAGCAGGATGGTCTGTGTGGAGGTAACCTAATTCATCTGCCTTGTGACATATTCCAACAGATTGTTCCTCTCACACACACGCACGTAAACACACGCGCACACACACACACGGCTTCAGTGCAAGATAAATTGGCTGCATATAAATGCGGAGGGGAGACAATACATCTTTGGTTCACAATATTCTGTCCCGACTCGCTCTCACACACAAAAAAAAGTGTGCAGCGGATCACTGATGTCTGCGTTGTTGAGCAGTTATACGCGCAGACAGAATGATTTGTCTAGCGGCGCATTCACACGCCATGTTAATTTGTTCTCGGGGTGTGATAATCCCTCAACCTTCCCAAAAGGTGTTTGTGCTTTGACGAGCAAGTTTCGAGGCAACCGCCGAGTCTTTGTTCACATTCAAAATTGTCTTGTAAAAGTCCTTCTGTTGAGCTGCTTTTTTATTTTTTATTTTTTGTTTGTTTTTTCATCGCTTACAAATTTACCAAGACATCAAACGTTGCGTCACTCCATCTGGACTTACCTGGCAAGAGGTGAGGTACACCTTGATGGAGTCACGAGTCCGTCACAGTCAGGATGCGCTTCTGCTCACAGTCAGGATGCGCTTCCGCTCACAGTCAGGATGCGCTTCCGCTCACGAACTAGAGGCAATTTTAATGTCGCAAACTCGAATATTGTGGAGTATCAATGTTATATTGAACTGAATTTATGTGGGGTATGAATGGCATGTAGCCTTACTTTAGCTTGCTCCATTCAGTCCACTAAACATGGCTAATGGATAAAAAAAATAGCTAAAATGCTGCTAATGTTAGCAGTGCAATGCTAACATGCTAGCCTCCCTTGTGGTTTTTGTAGTAAAAGTTAAGTGGACAGGAAACGTAAAAATACATTGCCAGTGAAACAATATTAAGACCCACAAATAGTCTTAAAAACAACAAATAAAAAAACAAAAAACAAACAATTAAAATGAATATGGTAAATCATGGTGGGCTGCCAGGCTTATAATACACTGGTGGAAACTCTGCATCATAAAAGAAAACCGAAAAGAAAACTGGAATTAAAATATTTCCAATTTTCTCCACAAAGTGTAACAGGTTGCTCTCCTCTATTTCAGCATGACCCAGCAGTTTGTCTGTTTTCTAGCTCATCATCGATGCAAAAACCATCCGGGCTTCTGTAAGCAGCTTAACATGCACAGCATTATGAGCAGAGTGAAGCTAGCGCCAGTCAAAACACGCCGTGGTTTGCGTCAGCCCGACAGCAGAGGACGGATTTTGGGTTCACAATCAGAAAGAGCCAAACAATTAGCCGCGCGGCTTTGGGAGCGTGATCATCTGTTGGCTGACGAGCCAATTTGGAAAAGACTGACAACTTTCAGAGGCTCTCAGATAGATTGCAGTGAGCTTTCTCGCTCTCTCTCTCTCGCTCTCTCTCGCTCTCTCTCTCTCTGTCTCTCTCTCTCAGACATTTATGGCTCCAGATGAGAAATCTTAATGACATTGCTGATTCTCCATCCCTCTTCCTTGCAGGCAATCTTTCAGCAGGATGGCAAATTTTTCACTTTCGCAGTCAAATACTTCAACGTTTGATGAGATTCAATGCCTCTACACTAAGAGCACCGGCCGCATTACTCATCCCCAGCAATGTTCCTTTTGCCAAAGAAGCTTGGCGTTATGAGCGGAGGACTGCTGCTGCGTCCCTTTCCCTCAGTTATGTTCCGTTCTGAGGTAATCATTCATGACTGGAGAGTTTTGCTCCGCATTAGGTAACGCATAAGGAGACGGGATGCCGCTCACGTGGCGCTTTGTTGTGAAAACCCGCCAAATTACTTCACCTGACGACCCAAAGTGAAATTCCGCGGTTCCTCTCACCACAGTGACAGCGGTACGATTGGACCTGATCTCCTAAACGCTGCTCGGTGTGCATTCAACGCCAATTTTTGCTACTGCAGATCTAAAATTTTGTAGCATAAAATGCAACAAGGACCAACATCATTAGTTCAGACCTCTCAGCTATGCCATCGCATATAACCAGCTATATCTGCTGCGTTTGCACGGCTGTACGGCGGCCTGTAAATGGGACTGGGTATGGGTGGAAACAGGGATTTTTATGGCGTTTAATGCTTGTGCTCAGATGGTAAATGCAGATATGAAGGGATTCTGTAATGTTTGGCACGCAACCCGATAACCTCGCTTTGTCTATTCTGCCTTGGCTGGAAGCCTTTGTTTTCTCTTGTATGTGCCAGTGGGACACTAGTACAGCTCACATTCTTGAAATGGGGAATATTTCTCGGTTGCGTTCAAAAGCGAGTTTCTGGCTGCAGAGTCAAGTAATTCTGCTCTTTCGTCATAATATCTACATGTCCACGTTTGATTGAGTTAACGGAGTTATCCTACGCCGTGGCTGTGGATGACATGTAGAAGAATTGTCTCTTTACCCTCCGGCGATGTCCGCACGCGCAAAATGTCCTTATGTAAACAATAACATGCAGGAGGTTTATATTTGTAAATGTGATCGTGATTAAGTCAGTGCCTCACCAGCTATGAACCTCACCGCACATCACTCACGTATAGATACATGTCCTCCAACATCTTTTATTCCCTTCCCTCTTCCACTTTGTTTCATTGTACCTCTGATATATGAGACGATTCAAATTTCAAAGAAAGAAATAAACGAGCCTGAGTGCGTTCTTTGAATTGGCGTGTGTGTGCAAGGGGAGGTGACGGAGCGGAGGGGCCCCTAATCAGTGCCGTTCCTCTGTTATTGATCATTTCATACGTGCGCAAACAGCTGTTAAATACAGAAAATGTCGACTAGAAAAAGAATTACCCTGTTTTGGCGCCCCCCCCCACCCCCTGCAGTGCAGCGCCTTTATGCATATCATACAGTGCGTACCCAGTTTTTGCGCCATTGAATGTCACTGAAACGAAGCAACTATTTGAGTAGCTGTAACAGGATTATGCTCTTCTTGATGTTTTACCTTCCTCATCTCTGCAGCACTTAAACCTAATAAGCAAAGTCCCGCAAAGCAACCAGTTACATCTGCCACATGTAGCGTGTTGCACACACACACGTGGTTCATTCTCTCCCTCTTAGCTCTAGAGAAGCTCCAGCCTTCCTTACGACTCGCTTTATCAAAGGGCAAAGAAGCCGTTTGAAAGTCACCCAGACACCCGCTAGGCTGCATATACAGTAGTCATAGAGCACATTAATAAAACATCTGACTGTACAAGCTGGAACTGTGACATGTTCATGTCAGTGTTTAGTTCAAAGCCTTGGTTTCACAAGAACTTCAGATTTCCTTTCTGCTCTTACTTTTAAAACCAGTCCGCTAAAATGCATTTCATGGAAGGTTCTCAGGGTTCTTGAATTTAGATTTTGTCCTTCCATGTTTTCTGGATCTTGTTAAGTAATAAGTAAAATGTTAGAATTTCCAGGCTATTTCTTCTGCCTTGTCGTCTGCACGTTCGCGGTTAGCCTGACCCGTTTCGTCGTTCTCATTCGACGGTACTACCTGTGAGCTCACTTTTGTGGAAAACGTTGCCAATTTTCACTTTAACTGCGTCCGTTTCCAGATTTCCTCCACCCTCTTTCTACTTTCCATCTTCTAAAACTCTTCTGACCAGGAGCGTTGACGTTTAACATCCTGGTAACAACAAACACTGGTCTTACCATCAACCCATCCGTCGTCTGACAATCTGTGCTTCTGCATTTCCACTTATAATCACACAATAGAATGTATTTTGATTCTGACAATGTGTCAGGACCCTGTTTATTGAGGTCAGGAGCGTGCAAGACGATTGTGAGAACGTGAAAATTCAAGACCCGCTCGGGGAAGTCTCGAAATCTTCAGCTCAAAAGTGACAAAAAGAAAAGTGCGTTCCAAGCTGCCTGAGCCAAGAAGGAGATGCTGCAGAATGTGTTGCTGCCGGCAGCGGCTGCCAGCTCTGCTGACGACGTTCTCAGCAGCCAATTTCTGCTGTGAAAACATATACAAACACTTTTGGATCTGGGTGTGTGTGTGTGTGTGTACAAAGGCTTCTCCGACTGTATGTTTAAGATGAGCAGAAATAGTTGTCGGGTGTATTTAGACGGCGTGGGCACATGTGCGAGTATCTACGGGTTGGATGCGGAACAATCAGCGGCGTGGAGCCCGATCGCTCCGTTTACATCTCCCAAACACACAAACCCGGCGTGAGTGACCGCGCTCGCGCCGGGATGCAGTGAGACAATGGCACAGGCTGGGCGGGCAAATGTGTGCTCACTCTCACTCTGGCACATTTGGACCGAACAGAGCGCAAATGAAAGGGAGATCTCTTTGAGGTGTGTGTGTGTGTGTGTTCGTGTGTGTGTGTGTGTGTGTGTGTGTGTGTTTGTTTGTGTGTTAAACTGAGTTTGGTGAGAGACACAATGTTTAGCCTGCAGGCTGGCAGTTTCCAGCAGAAGCCCTGGAACTGCACCGTGCTCACGCTGCGAGTGAAAAGCATTTCTGTGAACACACACCCACACGAATACACACGCATGCAAACATGAGCACAGAAACGTGTGGGAGTAACTACACTCTTTTCTTTGTTTGTTACTGTAGATCAGATTTGATTTGTAATGGCTGCTTCTTACTTCTGAGGCGTAGCACCAAAGGAGACCAGGGTTTAGGGTCGGTTGGGTCGTTTGTGGAGCTGTTTGCTTGGGTCGTCCACCTTCACTCACCTTCAAACGGACATGGAGCTCGTAGGTTTTAAATTGTGCACTATTAGGAAGCGTTGTGCTTGATTTCCACATCATGACAGAAAATTGTTCCGATCAGATAAAAATCGGTTGTGTTGTAAGAAAAAACGGGGACAAATTGGTAAAGGTTTTAATTGACTGAACCATTCTCATAGTAAGATTGTAACACGAGATGTGTGTGATATGTCTACAACAAAAGCACTGCCTTTCATTTTAATCATGACGGTCCGAGATTGAGCAACAATAGACGCTAATGTTCAAACTCTACACAGTCCAGAGTTTCTGTAAGATGAACCTCAATGTTTACTTTCACCATTTTCATCCCGAATGTGCAGAAAACCTTTTCCATTTTCCGCTACTGCTGAAAAACACAGTGTTGCAAATGCGGTTTCCATTAACCAAGGAACACAATTATAATCAGCAGTTTGTACGAGTCCATTTGATAAATGCGCCAAAGCGACTGAGAGAACATTTTTTTACGTCAGACAGTCACGCCGTACCTCTGAGCAATGCTTTGGAGCCTTCAACACTTCACCGTGTTGCAGTTTAAGAGATCGCTGTGGTGCAACAGTACCGCTTTGACTCAGTTGGGTTTGATCTTCTCTACAAAGTACTGTAATCAGTTCAAGCACACAACTGAGCAATGGAGTGGGACAGGAATGGAAGCAAATCAAGGAGAAATTGCAATAAAGCTCTCGTATCAAGCTGAGACGGGTGAAGTAGACGACGAAAAACAAACGACAACAAATGACTAAACACAAACATCAGCCTGTAACCAGTCATCCAACGTCATCTCCTCCCATCGGTGCTGCTCTCTCCCTCTTGGCTCTCCAGTATTGATTTGGTCTTCAGTTGTTGTCAGTCGTTTTCTTCAACTCCAGCGGTTTGATGAAAGCCAAACGTTGCACAGAAATACGCGAAATGAATGAAGGAGGTTCGCCTTGGGCTGTCATGTGTGCCTGTCGAGCATTTCTCTATGAAGTAAAGGGAGCGAGTTCATGTTTCGTCACAGACGTGCTCACGGGCGACGCAGCGGGTTGAGTTTTCCTGCGCGTGTTGGGACGAGCGTTGTCAGTGTCCGTGTCTTCACGCTGTTCCGGAGCGTCTCTAGGTGTGGATGGAGCTGTCTTTGTCTCTTGAAGGCAGAAGCACCAATTAACTCCCCAACTCTGCTCCTCACTGAGCCTTTGTCTGTCTGCCTACCTTTTCCTGCCCACTGGTCTCTATTCACAAATACTAATTGTCCTTGAATGCACATCTCTGCTTGAGTGTGTGTGTGTGTGTGTGTGTGTGTGTGTGTGTGTGTGTGTGTGTGTGTGTGTGTGTGTGTGTGTGTGTGTGTGTGTGTGCTTGTCTAGCTATATTATTCAGGGCCACTTCTGGCATTTTTACTATCCTTCCAAAAAGCAATGGGCCTTGTTTAGATTTGGTGTTTGGGGTTAGAGGCATGATGCGACCAAGGTTTGATTAAGGTTATGGTTAAAAATAGACCACTACTGGTTTGAGTTGGGCATAAATATAGTTATTTATATGTACAGTAATATGTGTTTTCTAGGCATATATTGCCCTTTCATATCACAGTTAGCTATTCCCTTCAATTGTTACAAAAATGCTATATATATCAAAGCTTACTTGCATTTAACTTCATGGCAGCGAATTACCACACGCAGGAGAGTCCCTCCCTAATGCGATGGAGAAGACGAATTGAAGATCTGGGTCCGGCTCGCCATCTTGAATCCCGCCTGTGAATGCGCACGCCGCACATGGCAAACCAATCCTCGCTCCGACCGAGCTCCCGACCAAGCAAAAAAACCTGACCTGTATAACAGGTCACAAACACAATAAAACTCTTTTTAAATCCTCAAATTATACAAATAAATTCTTCTTAAACCCAATATATTAACCGGATAACATTTTATGACGGAGCATTTCTTCGTAACGGCTACGTTTTTTTTAGCATTAGCTCCCCGCCAAAAGAAGAAGTACAACACGGTGAAAGTGCGGAAAAATAAAAATAAAACTCACCAAAACTGATGTAGCTTAGTTCTCATAAAATTCCTGTCAGTTCCCGACCAGGTAGATTATGTTTCTCAACTATAATATTAACTTTTGCTGTTAATTAATCACCGCTCTTTTCCTCTGATTCCTCCTCTGCTCTCTCCCTCGTCACAACATGCTAACTTCCTGAAGTCAACAGGAAGTCAGCAGAAGTAGCTTGTATAATTAGTTTAGCGGCTCCACTGATTCCAGCAGCTCTTAGTGGGGCTTTGCTAATTGCTGCTGGCTAGTCAGAAGGAGCAGACTCTGAGGTGGAAGTTTGGTTGCCATGGAAATGAAAACAGTTTCTCAAACATGCGTGAAAGAATCACAGCAACACTTCAAGTATACTGCATTTTCGATGTAGGAATAACATCCCAACACGATGTTCAGTTCAAAGAAGTGAATTTGAACACTGCCACTTTAAATGAGTGGCAGTCAAAACAAAGACCAAATATGAGTAGAAATACAAACGGATGTGTGTTTCTGCGTAACGTCCTGTCCTTCCAGAGAAAAGAGAACATATCGTATCGGATCCGCCGGTTAGTTTTGTCTCTATGCCTCCATATACTCACCCGGTAGCCAATGTCTGCTTTTAGATTGGACACATTCATTCTCTCGCTGCCACTGAAGCATTAACGCAAGATGCTAATTAAGAGAACACCATGTGTCTTAAAATTGATATCCCACAATTCTTCTGGAACTCCATTCGTCCGTTCACCTTTTATATGTCAAAATAAATTCAGTTGAGTCTTTTTTCTTGTTTTGCTCTGCTGTGTAAAAGCGGAGCGTCAGCCGAGAGGCTCGGGTCAAGTTGACACGCCGTGGTTCTTCTTTGTCAATGTCGATGCTCAAGCCGGGTGTGTTAGTGTTGGAGTTGGCAGAAAGTAACGGCATCTGATGTTGTTCAATTTGCGGCGAAAAGAGCAGGCGGACAAATTGAAGAAGCAGTGAAGTGTCGACGCTTCAAATGTACGGCAGACGGCTGCGGTTCAACGTGGTAAAGACAAGCACACGCCGCTGAGTAGCAGAAGAACGTTGTTTCAAATTTTGTTGTTTTTTTTTTTGGTCGTTTTTGATTTTTTTGTGAAAATTGCCTCATTATCCCTCATTATTTCTGCAGGGGAAGCTTATTAATTTTCATTTCTAGTAAAATGTGTCAAGAAGAGCATGTTACTGTGACACAGCAGAAGTTTTTTTTTTTTTTTTTCTGAAAAGTTCCAGGGTCGGAGATGCAAGGTTTCTGTCAACCAGGAGGAACTAATACGGTAGTTGCATAAATGAGTGATTTTACTCATTTTCATTTTGGGCCATATTAAGACCAAGAATGGCTTTTAAAGAATCGGTTGTGGCAGAAAGTGTTGATAAAACCGTACGGTACCTTTTGACAAATTGTTAAAATACAGACAGCGCATACACAGGAGTGATTGACAGCACTTCGACCCTCCTCCTGGCTCTGATTGGTTGTTTCTGACAGTACAGTGTATTTCTGTAGGTGGCTAAATGACTACAGCTCCATTTTTTGTTCACAGATTATCCATCTCATGTTATCCTGTCCGGACATGGTGACAGTTTTAATAAATATGTCACAAACATATTTATAAAGTCACGTACTGCATCGTTAAAGCTCAGGTTCATAACGTAGCTTCACCAGATCCATTGCCAACCTGTGTTGTTGTGTTCCTCGACTTTCATTTTTGTATTCTCTGTTCATATCAAGCTCAAATTACACACAGTCTCTTAACTGGTGTCCTCCGAATTCAATCGGTTTCACAAGATTCTATTACAAAGCAAACTGAAAACCGCCGATTATTTTCCCTTCCACTTCACTTTGTTCCTCTGCTGTTGGTCTACCTCATAAATTCCCAGTGACGTACGTCGGTTGCCGCGTGACCAAACATGGAAAACGTGGAGGGACGGACGCAGTCCTGCCAGGTTACCCATAACCAGAGTAACGAGAGTTCCTCAGCGATCCAGATCTCTCGGAGTCTGACATGAACTCTCTCTTTTTCTCTCAAGTGCGCAGACTTAAACCGAAAGTGACGGTCAGTAAATGTCACCGACTGAAAATATGCTCTCCAACACACACACACACACGCACGCACACACACACACACACCCAGCAGATAGAAGTCGTACCATCTCCTCTCACCCTTTTCATCTTCTCCCTCCATCTCTCCGCTGCTACTCTGTCCCTCTGATTAGATCATCTCCATCGCCTTCGCTCGTTAAAGGTCACGGCGAATAAGTGCGGCTGGTAAATAAGCGCGCCGTTAGTAAACGCTTCCGAGTCGGCATATTTACAGGAGAAAAATGATCCCGCCGCGGGGTTTGGACGAGGCGAAAGCGAGCTGGTTTGTGGGCGTCAAAGAGAGAGCGAGAGAAGAGAGGAGACTGGCATTTTGATTTTCTTATGCGGACATATGGAAGATAGAAGGACGCTGCCCAAGATAATAACAGGACGGGGAACACACATACACACACACACACACTTTCTCTCTCTTTTACTGTCACGCAGAGATATGGCATTTAGCAGCCATTGTGTTTTATAAGCTGAGTAAATCTAAGTCGTGGACTGGAGTGCGACGCCGAGCAATGTTAGTTTGTCATCCAAATGTCAGCTGTTGGAACGCTGTATGCAAATGATATAGATCAGGACGGCAGACAGATAGGCAGAGGGAGATTTAATTCCCTTAAAACCTCCGGAGGACGGGCTGGTGGGGGGCGCAGGGACGGGAGGGCGTCTCAGTGACTACGGGGACGTAACCACATGTTTATGTCCGGGGTCGCCCCCGGCGTGAAGAGCGCCACAAATCATAGACGCAGAGACGGAGCGGCTCACAAATCAACCGCCGCAGCAGGGCACGGCGGCTCGGAGCGCGCCGCAAATCAAAGCCGCCGTCTTCGGTCGGGAACAGGGCGCGTGAAACAAATCACGCCTTCCCATCTCATCTGCTCCTTGTCCTGAATAGCAGGGGAGCAAATAATAAATAAATAAATAAAAAGTAACGGGCCGGTGACATAATGGGAGAGAGCGTTCGGTCACCAGAGACGGATTTGACGGAAGCGCTGTCGCCAATGGAGGAAGGGGAAGTGATGGCCTTCGTATTCGTTGGAGGACACAAAGGACTCGCGCACAAGCTGCGTTTCCGTTAATCACAAAGTTTCGCAAATTCAAGTTACGAAAACAAATTTGCTTAATGGAAACACGGTAGGTTTGAACAAAAAGTCACATTATTGGATAAAAAGTTTTGCGGCGCGTTGAGTTGGGTCCAGCTATATCGAAGTAGATTGATGTTACCCAAACTGGCATGGAAGCACTCATTTTGAGTCACGTGAATTACAGTCAGCTGCTACTACGTGTGGAAACGCCAAAGAAGACGACAGGAAGTGGTAGGAGGATGACGGTTTGTTTTTGTTTTTTCCATCAGAGCTCTCACAGCGTCACACAGTTCATGAAAAGTTTTGTCATTCCAAAATGTTTAATCTCTTCTGAAAAATCTCTGACTACATTTTCTCCAAAGCACTGCATACGTAGCCACTCCCAGGTAGGCGGGGCTTGTCGCTCCAAAGCCTGAAGGAGACGCCAATGTCTCCTCTGATTGGCTGGTGGATGATGAGCACTAGCGGCGCGGCTGAAATAAGAATATATCTCATGTAGCTGTTTACGTCCATCACTGACATGATTTTTAATGAACAAACTTATTGACGCGTGATTTTTCTTTCGTTTCTTCTTAATGTAAACACAAAAATTGCAAAATCTTCTCAATGTTAGCTGAATCTCGACAATTTGTAATGGAAACGCAGCTGCAGTTACTTAGCTGTACTTGGGAATAGTTTCTCAGACTGACAGCGGTGTGTTTACCTGTGGGTGTGTGTGCTGGGGGCTGTCATGATGCTATAATTGGACGGCGGCCTGGAAGAGGAGCAGAAATTGTCTGGAGATTCTCAACCCGGCTTGCTCCGGCTTCCTGAGAAAATGAGGAGAAAACAGTTGTTGATTTTTTTTTTTTTACACGGAGGAATTCTCCTCTCTAAGCTTCGGCGTTCTCCTCCCAGCCCCCCTGAGACCTCGCTGTGTTTGACTGTGTATTCACCTGTGAAATATCTTTCCATGTATTCAGCATCATGCTTGACAAGTCGTAGAGACGGCGAAACCGGCGCCTGCTGAACCTGCTTTCATTGCTTGTTTGAGCTGCACACAAACGGCTCCAACTGATTTAAAGTGGGGACGGGGATTTTATTCTCCATCTTCTGGCAATAAATATGAAGATCTTGGCAGTAATACTGCAGACATTTCTTTTTTTTCTTTTCCAGCTATTTATGAACAAACTCAACATATTCTATTAGATTCAAATCAAAAAATGTCACATACCTGTAATAAAAGGTGTATTTTTTTCTAGTTAGAAAGTGAAAACGCAAAAAGGAAATAATTATCATATATAGGATGGAATATGAGGTTTTTGATAGGATTAAAAGCCTGGGATTATCAAACATGAACTTTTTAATCTCCTTCAACACTTCTGTAAAAACACATACATGCTAGCAACATTTTTTTTAAATCCATTTTGTAGACTGAAATTTAAGTTTTATTGGGGATTTTTTTTTTATTGCTTGGGGCTAATTCATCAGTCTGCCATCTTTGGCCTTATTTGGAGAAATGGACAAAATATGTATTAACACTGTAGTGTTACAAAAAAAGTTTATATCTTGGAGTCAGAGGAACAAAAGTGTATTTTGCTTATTTTTGTGTAAAAAAAAAAAAAAAAATGTGTGGAATTTAAAGTTTTGGCCCAAAAGATTAAGGCTTTTACATGAACACAACCACAAATATCCTCTAACAAAATCACCAAGTTGCAGAGTTACAGAGAAACAATCTCTTCTAAACCCAGACGCAGATTGTCACACGACGAAATGAGAAATGCGAAGAGACAAACTGATCAAACACTCCATGTCTTCACATGGACCGTTTGCTCCTCGGGATCCATCCGGCTCTCCAGGATGGATCCCAATCCACAGTGGGATACTTGAACCCACTTAACCCTGAGTCAGAACCGGCAGGCAGCAACGTTTCCATGGATTGGACCATTTCAGCCTCTGCTGCGAATGCTGACGTTTGGCCTGGTGGTAAACGCAGCACTGCTTGTTGTGGGACGATGTGGAAGTCGAGTGGAGAGTGGCTGGGGTAAAAAATGAAACGATTCAAAAAAGTCAGAATTGTCCATTAGCCATATTCCAAATCTGAAGCCAACTTCAGCTCTGTGTAATTACTGTAAGTTTATGCTAGGAGTGCATTGTTGTTTGTCTGCTACAGTAAATCCGCCTCATTCGTTGGAATGCTGCTGCTGCCATGCACCTGCACAAACTAAAACTAAAAAGTGAAAACTGAAGCAAGGCATATTCATCTTCATATCAATTTATTTTTTTTTTTTTACATATGCATTGTAAACATTTTTTGGCGTAAAATGAATAGCCAGCATGTAGGAAAAAGAACAGTAAGGAGTTTTGTTATTGTGACACTTGCTCTCTCAGATTCACATCTGGACTTTGTTCTCTTGTGTTTTCAATTTCTCTTTTATTTTTATTTGTTCAGTTTAGTTGTTTCCCCACAGATATTTTTTTTTAAAACTCTTTCTTTCTCTTTTCCTTCTCTTGAAAATTCTCTGCAAAAAAACCCCCTCCCAAAAAAACAGTCAAGTGATCCATGGTCGTCATTAATGAGGACAGATTTTCAGATATTTTCCGGTATCCCGTTCATGAAATTATTAAAGAGGAAATGTGTGAACAGAATGCTTCACACTCACATTTCTCTTCGTAATCTTTCCTTTCTCTGTTTTTTTTTTTTTTTTGGGCTTGTTTGTTTTTTTGCGTGCTTTTATCCAGGATTTAAACTTAAAGAAAACCAAACAGAAAACCCGAACTGAACTTTTAACTACTTACTTCTGATCGATGGCTCACATGACCAGGATGGATCTTATCTTCGTCGAGCACCGACTTGGAATTACCGAGACGCTTTACGGGACACTTCCAATAATCTGCCTTTTATTGCACGACTGACCTGCACAACGATTCCAGACACCTTTTCTCTCTCTCTCTTTCTTTCTTTTGCTGTTTCGTGACCTCATTTCACCACGCTCCGCTCCCTGGAGCATTTATTTCTATTCCCTGGATAATAAAGCAGGGATTGTCTGGGGGGCTCATCAGGTTGTCTGCGTTCTCGAAGGCAGACAAACTTTAAGATTGTGATGAATATTTATACACTGCAACTGGAAGTCGTTTCAAATGTACAAAATAAATAAACAAAACAACAGAAACAACAAATAAAACTTATCATGGAGGAATCCAAACACACTTTTACACAAATAGTGTGAAGATTTTTTTGTAATGCAGAAAATTCATTTTATACTGAAACACGCATCTAAAGCTAAAATATCCTAGCCTTGATATAAGTGAATAATGTTCATTTTTACGGTTAATGGAAACACAGATAATACTTCACAAAGAGAGAACGGGCAATAAGTTCACTGTTGAAGCTGTGACTGCAGCGAATGAGGTTCTGAGAAGATTTAAAGGGCCGAGCGTGAACACACGGCACGCTTTGCGCAACAAATGCTGAACAAAGGTTGGCATGTTTACGCTCATTTTGACGTTCCCATCAGTATTTCATTGCAAATTCCTCGGTCGCCTGCAAAGATCCCTCTGATAATCTGTGAGAACAGCAAAGAGTTTGGCGCTTTGTGCTCGCGAGGCAGAGGCTCTTGCTCTCATTAAGCCATTAGCTGCTTAGTGTTTAGCTAAAAAGCTCTTGGATGAGGCTAAACGCTCTCTTCAACACACATCTCTCTCTTTCAGTTGCTTATCCCAGTCGGGAGCAAGCAGAAAAAGCAACGAGAAGCGAATTTTCAAACATCCCCTCAACCTCTCAGCTTCCTGTGAGAGAGAGATGGATAAATGAAAAAAAAAAAAAAACCAAGAAAGAAAAAAAGACCCTCTAGCATATCCTGAGTCTGCCCCAGAGTCTGCCCTCAGTCGGCTGGGCTTTGATCACACAGACACCTCCGCAGACTCCTCTCCATTTAAATGTAAAGCGCCGTGATACCCAGGTCGGCCCCGACCGGTGAGTTCTTCATTCCGTCCCGCTGGGCGAGAGCAGCCGCTCTGCGGGGGGAGAGCCGCGTCTCCGCCGCTCCTGCTTTCCATCTCATTAGTTCAGCGTAACACAAAGCCAGCGCTCCGTAGACGGAGGAGAGCTGGATGGGAGATTGCTTGGTAAACTCTCTGAAAACGGAGGGTGGATGTTGACTTCGATTTTATGCCTCTCTCAGAATTCAATGGAAACTGTAGAATTTCGCTATAGGATTGGTTTAAATGTGTTTTCCAGGCACATTGTATCATTTTGTAGCACAATCAAGTAGCTATGTTGACGTGAGCT
Source organism: Poeciliopsis gracilis (assembly GCA_911649635.1). Classification (NCBI taxonomy): domain Eukaryota; kingdom Metazoa; phylum Chordata; class Actinopteri; order Cyprinodontiformes; family Poeciliidae; genus Poeciliopsis; species Poeciliopsis gracilis. The sequence continues at coordinate 15,045 of CAJVRI010001506.1, forward strand.
GCTATGAAAACGCTGCAAACATCAAATGCGACTTAAAAGATTTTTGACTTTGTCACTTAAAATTCAATTGTCCATCTAGATATTGACCCTCGGCTCTTTCCATGGGAATGAAAATTTGAGTGTAAAGCGATAGTAGTGTCGGGCCGGCACTACTATTGTAGCATTTATATTGTCTGTGGCTTTTGCCCACTGTAGCCCACATTCTGCTGGATCCTAGGTTGCAGTGTAGAGTACCCACTCTAGCATTAATCGGGCTAAAGCACCTTGGTATGTAATACATAGCAAAAGATGCCTGTTCTGTTTGTGTTTGTCACTTTGTGAAACGTCCAATCAAAACGCCTGCTCAGTATCTGCCTGGAGAGCAGAAACAGTCTGGAAACACAACATGGAAATGCCTTAGAATTTGCCCAGAAGTGGATGGATGGTAATATTAGCAGTAATACACACAGTTATAAGAAATGACTCTGCCATACATTTTCCCATTTTAAACAAAGCCAGCAGACAGACATACAGATGTTTACTCCAGTCTGTGTGATCTAACAAACTTCAGGTGAACCGATAAATAATGCACGTGCAGTAATAGTTGGTGTTCGTTATCCGGCCCAAAACAAATGTGTTCGCTCTTCCTCGAGACGCTGCTGTGATGGAGCGAAATTAGCAGTGCTCATCTCATCTCAGTGTGCGCTTTATCTCCCAGTTTCCATCCCTGTCCGTCTCTGTCTCGTTTTCCCTTCATCTCTCTCAATCTGCCACCGCCGCGCCCCCTCTGCACATCTCCTCCCCCTCTCTTATCCCCGCTGTTTGGCAAAGATGGCGGACTGTGAAGATATGATGGAATGTTTCCTGTCATGATTATGAATTAGCCTGCTAGCGGAGCGCGCGCGTCCACACACGGCTTCGGAAGCGAGCGCGCTTGCTCGCGTGCGCACGCAGAGAGGCCCATGCATCATATCAAGGTCTCCTGAGTCAGTGTAACGGTGGTATCATTGATCTCAGTTGGCTATCATCGGCGGAGACAGACACGAACTGAAACAAAGCACTCAGGAGATAACATGGTCCGGAAATTCACTGCAGTTTACCTTCGATTTTGCAGTTTAACCCCACGAATCCAAACGCTTCGTGTAGCATCATGCTAAAGCAGTGCAGACCCTTTTTCAGTTGCATGTCTGAGCATGATAAATATGCTCTGGTCTTTATCAGTTTCTGTAATTACATGAATCTGATCTGAAATGTACAAAAAAAAAAAAAAAAAAAAAACAGCAATAGATTTTGTCAAAACAATGACATTAGCAACCAGATGCTATTGTCCAGAATCATCAAAAAATGTGGCCCAACAACGACATGCTAGCAACACCAAACACAACATATTAGTGCTCATCCAGCCACCTCACACCAGCTGTGAAGCCTCATGGTTGAAGGGCAATGATCTAGATTAGTTTTGAAACGACAGATCTTAAAAACCTACTGGTGATTGACTTCACACCAACGTGTCCTTGAATCAAATCTGTGGTCATGCGACCGACAGCTGAACGGCCGCTCCAGCCTGGCTCATCCGCAGAACAAGCAGCAGCAAATCAAAGACAATAAAGCTCTTTCTATAGTCCAGTCAGTGCCGAGACCTCAACTCGATTAATGTGCTGTGGCGGGATGTTGAGGAGTTTATACAAAAACAAATACCCATTAATCAGCAGGAAGTGAAGTTACTTTGGAGAGAAGTCTGAGCCAGAAAATGACTCCTTCACTGTTGCCAAGGGGAGGCTTTACAAAAGACGCCAACAAAGCATTGTGGGTGACAAAAAAAAAATGACAATATCTTATCTTCTTACAGCTGAGATTCAATATCAGTAGGTTTTAGAAGGATATATATATATATATATATATATATATATATATATATATATATATATATATATATATATATATATATATATATATATATTATTTGTATCAAACTTTCTTTTTGAGGACTTTGGTTTTTTGGTTTTGCGGTGACTGTACAGCGAGGGACACCATATATAGATGGATATATGACCAATTTGTCTTTCTAACGAGAAAACCTTTGAACCCCGGGAGGGAACCGTCGCTGGCTCAAGATAAAAGCAGTGAGAAGCACATTGTCTGGTCTGTGTTGACACAAGGAGAGGTCATGGAGGTTCTCAGAAAAGGCCAGCAAGCCACAAATTGATGGCAAGCCATTTCACCTCCTCGTGAGTCGAGCACATGGTGTCCCGGGGTATCCATGGGAACGCATATGTCGAGACATGCTATCAACTGGAGGCAGTCTGGGTCACGCAGGGTGTAACATGGTGTATTCAGGTGGAGGAAGATGAACCCATTTCAGGATCCAGAACTCTGGTGTCTGAGGAGAAGAAAATGTAAGTGATCGACAGAGTTTATGCATTGTGTCATTTTAGTAATTTTATTTACACAAATATGAGAGCTCTGCTACACTGAAATAGTTCATCTTCCACTCACTGATTGCACACGGGGTACCTGAGATAATACTTGAAATGTGCCAGACTTTTAATCTGTTTGTCAGATTGGGTGGTTGATTCTGTCTGAAAAGTTCAGTTTTCTTTCTTGGACGTATTAAACCCCCCTGTCAAATTAGTGAATGGATTGTAGGCGATCGACCTACAGGAAGCATGTTCGTCCCCCTCCCACCGTTTTCCTGCTACTCAGATTTGTTTCCTGCTCAGTATTGCAGAAAAACAGGAAACAGGACTGAAATTCTTCAAAAGCCATCCTTGGTTGCGTTATATTTTATTTAGGGGTGTCGTGAGTAAAGAAGTCTGCAACATTTTTAAGATATTAATTTTTAAAGGGACGGTGTTATGTATTTTTCATATCACAATCATCTGACTATGTTATGTTCAGTGGTTGTAGAAATATGACTTCAAAGAAATTCAACTCAGTTGATCTTGGTCCTCTGTCTCTTTAAGAAGCTTCTTCTCGTTCTGAAACTCCGCCTTCAGGAAGTCATCACAACATGGCTCCTCTATTAACCCTTTAACAACATTTTTGCCAGCGTTGCTCTGAGAAGTAGCTCATATATGAGCTCAGCAGATGCGCAGTTCCACCAGGTGTTTGCTAATTGTTGCTGGCTAGTCTGGAGGAGCCGAGTGGAGTCAGGGGGGAAAGCTCTGAAACTGCACCTCCGAGGTGGAGCTTTGGTCCTTGAAGGCGGAGCTAGGTCCAACCAGGCGTTTTGGACAGCTGAATAGTTGCCATGGAAATTAAATGAAAGAATCACAGCATGTTTTTGACGAGGCAGTGACATTATAACATGATGTGAAGCTCAGAACTTTCATGTTACTTAATACAGACTCTTTGAGTTAATTAGAAAATGTAATCATGCAAAAGCATTACAAAAATGAAACGTTACATGGAGTCCGAAAACGTTTGCAAAGCTCTTAAATGTCGTGCGTTAATTAAAACGAAATGGTTCGCTTTCTGCTCCAGCGGTTCACAGCTCGGCAGTGACAGAATCTGACCTTTGATCCGTTGTCATACGCCCGGTCGTTCACGCGGCCCGGGTCGTCGGCCGCGCGCCGCTCTCGGGCGACTTCGACACGCGTTAATGGTGTCATCCGCAAAGTTTGAAAGACTCCTCAAACAACACGTACGTCCGCGCTTTTCCCTCCTAAGAGGGTCACCAACGCTCTGCTGAAGCGTGTAATTTTTCAAGCGCCGCGTGACAGAAGCAGAGGACACGTTGAGCTCCGCTCGCCACCTAAAGTCCTGCTTAATATTCACAAGCGAGGAAAAGACGCAGAGAGGGGCAGATGACAGGCGGGAGTCGTGTTTCTGAGAGCGTGGTGCCGGGACTTTTCTTTTCTCTTCCAGCAGCCAGTGACACCTGTGGTACGAATCAACCTGAACAACCTGCTCTGTTCAATTTGTGACAGAAAATAAAAGGTTTTCCCTTAAGCCATTTCTCTGAATGAATAAGTTTGAATAGGCTTAAATAAATAATTCTAAAAATGTTTCTACGTGATCAGAAATCACCACGAGTTGTTCAGTTGAACAATTCACACTTTTTGTAAGTTTTTGTCAGGCTTTACCGATAATCTTTTCTTCTACTGGTTCTGGCAGCGCACGTCCGATTTGTGGTTAGATTTTTGGTAGAAAACAAAAGTTTCATATGAAAGAAGAGGCGTTTTGGAAACGTGATCAGATTCCCTCCACGCTGAATTATCAGGCAGTTTAGTCACTCTGTAATTTACGCTGATGACTTATTTTCCAGGAATGTTATTTCAGAGAGCCTGATGCGCCTCATTTGAATAAACATGTCTCTGTTGAGACCAGGGTTGTGACAGTTTTGGGGTTTTTGGTTTATAGTTTAGTTTTATTTAATTCATTGTGCTTTCTAGTTGACTAATTCAGTTAGTTTGCTAGTTTTTCTTTGTTATCATTAGTAACGTGAACTTTAACCTTTGACGCACCAACCGACGCCTGTGGAGTCCGAGGTGGATTTGCTGATACTAGGAAGATTGGCACGATATTATGAAGACGTGTCGTTGGATGAAGATGGAATTTATTGCCGTTTGGAAAAAGATCTTCATAAGCCCTCTCATGCTGACGTGCAGCAACAATTGCTTCTCAACCCACAGGTGTCTCGCGTGGCTCATCAGCGGCACTAATGCGAGTTCAGAGTTTTAATAGCTTCTTGGTTTCTTTTTAGGAATTTCAGAGCCGCCTGTCAGAGCTGACAAGCCGGTGAAAGGAAACACCAGCATCTACATTTTGGTTTAAAAAGGAGCGTTACATTCAGAGTGCTACTGCACGTCAGCTTTCTCTAACCCAAAGTGCCTCCTCTCCTCCCCTCCGCACGAGGAACTGGAGGTTCTGAACGCAGCAGGAGCGTAATTATTGGGATAAATGACACGCCATTAATACAAAAATATCGACTTTGATGAGAGCACTGTTATTTCGCTGAAGCGCTACCCTTGAAAACTCTCTGAGACATCCAAATTCGACACTCGTCGTGCGACGCCTTGGAAGGCCGACCCTTTGATCTCGGTGTCCAGATGAAAGTTAGGGGACTTTCTGTCCACTTGCCCTTTAGCGACAGAACTAGAAAGGAGATTCGGCTTTCGCAGCTTGCTCCCGTATGTTTGTTTGTGTGTGTGTGTCTGCGCCTCGATGAGTCACACCGGCTCAGAGAAGGACTCCGGGGTCACGACGCCTTTTTTTCCTTTCATGTACACAAGGTCCTTTATATGCACTCAGCTATTCAGACTTCCAGCATGCCCTTTTGGAGAGATAAAAGCTCGCTTCCACACATCCAGACGGAGTTTAGACACAAGACTGTGAAGAGGCGCAGCAGCCGACACAACAGCCCGACCTCTTGTGTTCGGGATCTTTCCCTTCTTCTTTTGTGCTTTCGTCGTGGCCGAACGAGACGTTTTCCTCTCGGAAAGTCAAAGCTTCGCATGAACCGTGCTTCAGAGTTGATTCGGACTCGTGTTGTTTTGGCTGGAGGCATTCAGTCGAACACCTTCAGGTAAAGTGGTGACGAGGGAAGTCAAACGGTGGACGGGCGAGTCGTTAACCTCCTACGGTTTCTTCGTGGAGTTCTGATCTGTGCCAACGTCTCATCTTTTCTGCATGAGCCTGTCATTCCTGACGTTGACCGGCGTTGACGGCTTCCCGTACGTCGGCGGCTCTTCTTCCAGCCGCTAATGGATTCATTTTGGCGGAGGCCGTACCGCGGCGGCCTGCTGGTGACCTTTCAGACCTACTCTTTACATTTTCCCCCACGTGAATAAAAGTGGAAACGATGTATGTTAAAGACTGTTGTTAGTAGTTCCATGTTTTGGTTTGTTGATTGATCTTGATCCATATTGTGATGCAGGCATTGAGTGTGATCATCCCAGCCGATCCTGGGAAGCTGGGTGTGAGGGGTGATACTCCTAAGGCGCCAAATTCTTGCCTTTCGAAGTTTCTAAGCAAAAAAATATCTACTCTCCTAAGCCTTATCGACTTTTGCCTTTGGGTACCTTTGCTCGTTTCCTTTAATGCATCTTCTTATGGTGGCTGTGTCTTGGTTTATGCTTCTCCTCAGAACGTGGCGTACCCACTTTTGTGAAGACATTATTTCATTATGCTAATATACTCTTAGTGTGCTGCATTCCAATTTCTATGTCTTGCCTGGATGTTATTCTGAGTTATTTTAGTGTCATCAGCAGCTTTTCTTCTCATTTTGATCTGAATTTCGAACTTTGCTTTGCTTCCATCATTTTCGCCAAATATATTTAACTTCCTGTTATTTGTGCTCACTGTTACCAAAATGACTTTCCTCATATTTATATCTCTTAATTCCCTTAGTCCATTGTCAGATCCACCAGACCTGCTTTGTTCCATGTCGCTCATGTTTGCTGTTATGTGTTAACTTAAGTTCACCCTGCGTGGATCTTTTTGCCACTTTTGGACATTAGTTTTGAAAATCATCAGATTTTTGTTTTCTGTCTGGTGCAATAGTGAAGAACCCGGGTTCTTCACTATTGCACCAGACAAGAACTCTCTCTCTGCATTAGGGCTGTTCAGGCATTTTTATTGATTTCATGCCTTTTCTGATCGTCCACTGAAAGTTCAGACCATGTTTGCCAGAGGGAAAATTGTCCAGATGTGTGAATAAACTTCCACTTTATCGTTAGTCTGTCTTTCTCACCATTTCATTTGCTGAGTCAATTTTTGTGGTTAAAGCTCATCACGTCGCCCCGATTGGCCCAGTACCAGACCAGTTTATCTGTGGATGGCGCAGCCTGCAGCAACATTAACAGCCTTCATTCAAATTCACTCCTCCTATCTTAATGCCCATTTGTGCGCACTGGCTTCTTTTTTTTTCAACCCGACAAGTGCCACTTGGCTTTATAGGGAAAAATTCACATTTTGCAGTTTTTGTTCTTCCATTTAGTTTTCTGCTGCTTCTAAAAACAGCAAAGGGCTTAAACACTAACACCCGGCTGGGTTTTTTTTTTTGGCAATAATTTAATGTCTTTTGGTGTTTCAAAAACTTACGGAATGCAACATCACAAATCAGCAGGCACTGCTCGTCACCTTGCAACTCCAGCGAAGGCCAGCCTGCCATCTACCAACCTAAGCCGAGCTCCAGCATGTTTGGTCAGCTGGTTTTACCGCTGTACAAAAGCTGCTGGAAAAGAGGAGCAGATTTTATTTTTTTTTGCTGACTTACCATCCAGAAACCACCTGTTGCAATGTTGCTGGTTGAGCAGGAGGCTCCCCTTCTGCTTTTCAAAGATGTATGTTATATCCATCTAAAGCTCATTTACAGTATATATCTATTTTATAAAAGCACATCTGTCTGTAGCCATGTTCACGTACGTACCAGTGTAAACGCTGAGTTAGGGAATCTGAACACTAACCTGCAGCGTGAAGTCATAGTGTGATGTGTCTTTGCACACGTCCATTCAAAGCCTGGTGAGAGCAGGTGAGTAATGATGTTTCATAAATACCACTGAACCGGATGCAGCCGCACGTCACGAAGCAATTAGAAACTAAATGTGAAGTCCGGCTGCCATCCAGGCGTTTGGGGCTTTTCTTTACAGTTTAGTTTAATTCGCTGTGACTTTTTGTTTGTCTAATTCAGTTCGTTCTTAGACTTTGTTTGCTAGTTTTCATTAGTTATAATTAGTCAGGTTTTAGTTTAGTTCCATCAGGTGTAATGGTTTAAAACAAAATATGTTACATCTCTAATATCTCTAATCTCAATGTGTTTTAGTTTTGTAAACTCACAATATAGCTCCAGTGAGTTTAAAACGTTTTTATTTAGATGAGAAAAACGTTTTCTCTGTCTCCGTTTTTATTATTTTGTTAGTGTTAGTTATGATAATGGCTAATTACTGTACTAATGTACAAACCAAGAGGTCAGGCATGCTGGACGTAGTTTCATAAAGACACGGAGGCCCAGTTTCCAGATTATATTCAATTTCTTTTAAGTCATATTTTTATAAACAGCATTTTTATAACAACTGAAGTCGACAGCGGTTATTTGATTGTGCTATAAAATGCCACTATATGCCTGTAAAATGCATATCGCTGCCCCTCTAAGTGTGGTATTTGTTCTATAGAGCGAATACGGGAACAGTGGCTCGTTAAAGCGACAGACTTTCTCGCAACGGCCAGAAGTAAAACTCATTAAAACCAAAATATGATCTGGTATAAACGAGAAAGGTCGTCACAGAGGAACGGCGGCGCAAATCAACAACGGCACTTCGCGGGACGTTTGAGTGTCGTCCGGAAGAAACAGAGTGACAAGACGGAGAGTCTTTTTAAAAAGTCATCATCTGTCCGAGGAACATATTTTAAAATCTCATTAAAGCGAGAAAGCTCCTCATTATGGCAAGACAGTCACGTCCCAGCTCTGGCAGTTCAACGTTTCTGCAAACCGCTGTCACTTTACATCCTTTCTATCCATAAAAATTAAAATAAAATAAAATAAAAAAATAAAAAATTTGTTGTTTTGGCAACATTAGTGAAAGACTAGCAAAATGTAACAGGAAATGCTATCAGTCTAACTCTTTCTTTTAACATCACTGTTGGTCTGTATGTAGGACTGCTAAATGTCACATCAATGAATATCTTCCAGGATTTTCCATCGGCAGCCTCTCTAATCTAAAAACAAACAAACAAAAAAAAGCGAGTTATATGTGTGCCGTTCACGTTACCTTCTACATGACGCGCTCTCATCTCGGCGACCATCTTTGATCTGTCCCAGCACAGGAAGTGAGGAAGGATCTCGGCGAGGCTTTATTTCCATACGTTGCCTTGCTCAGACGGCGCAGATCACAGGGAAGCCGAGAGCGACTCTCTGACTCATTGACGTGTCATAAAACAGGTAATTAAGCTCAGGATCTCTCATATATGAGCCAATTAAACCACCAAGCTGTCACTGGCGGAGACACTGAGGAAAAAACAGAAGATATAAGGAAGGAGGATTTTAATGGAGACGGGAGCATGAAGAGTGGATTCTCACATCTGAATCTAAATTTGTACTTTTGTACAAAGTATAGTGTGTGATGTGGTTACCTGTCAAGTGAATTTTTTTTTAAATATCACCCATGAAAATATCTGAGAACTTCATCTTTGTTTTTTTTGTTGTTGTTTTTTTCATTTTTTCATTTTTTGTGTCATTTTTGTTGAGCATAGAAGGAAACGGTCTGTTTTGGACTGTGTGAGGCGTAGCTGTCCTCCCTCCGACGAAGCAACAAATGCACCACAATGGAAAAGTGCAGATTGTCTTAATTACGTCGATGAGCTTCACCTGCCAAAGTTTCAGACAAAACAAGGAGTCGAGGAGATCCACAGACAGGACGTGCGGTTTCTTGTGCTTCTGATGAAGCTAACGAGATCGGGTAGAAAAAAAAAACATCAGCCCTGGAAACACAAATAAGATGCCAAACACCCTCGTAGCAACGTACTCAGGCTCGTATCTGCAACTGTTCAGCAAATGTAGGCGGTTGTGCTGGAAACCTCATTCTCGAGATTTCAGATATTTTGCTCCGTTTCCGTCTTCAGGTCCAGCCTCAGTGCACTTTGTCTTTTCATTTTTTCCGTACGTCTGACAGAGATGAGTTCGGAGGCTTCGGTCGACCCGAATGTTCACAGTTCCAGCGTTGCGGTTCGTTGACTCTGTTGCCAACAAGCTCCACAAAACTGAACTGGGTTTTCAGAAATGAGTCTTTCCTTTACAGACTTCACTCCTGGTTAACCTCTTTTTGATACGATCATTTCACTAACAACATATCTTGCTAAAAACATCATGGAGTATATATACATATTATATATACATATATATATATATATATATGTATATATATATATTTGTATATAAATATTTTATATGCTTAAATTGGTAAAAACAATGAATGCAATGTTGTTGTTTTTACGACGATTAAGCGAAACACAAAAGCCTGATGTGTTAATTGCGCCACAATCAAAATGTTTCTTTTTGCACAATGACACACATTCAACGCCCACCTGAAAGAAATGATACTTTTCTGATAACTGCTTATGTGATCACTTCTTCAAGGGTTTCTGAATCTGTTTGTAGTTTTCAGAAGTACACCCTCATTGTACATACCTGCAATTTATTTACAGGTTTTCTGCTGTGTGGCAGACGGGACTCTCTTGTCAAACACCGACGACAAATACGTTAAATAAACAGTAAAACTGGTCATAACATCTGGTTCTATTGGTAGATTATTTCACTTAGGAAAAATGTCTTCTTGTAAGTGAAATAATCCGTCCTTAATAGTTCATCAAGGACTTATTGTCTTAAAAAAAACCCTCAAATGTTTTGCTGAAAAGTGCCAAGACATTTTTATTTTATTTTAAATGTACTAAGATATTTGCAGCTGAAACTAGAACGAAATTACTTGGAAAGATTTTGACTTTTGAATCTGTAAGAATACAATAAAAGCATAAAATTGTGGCATCAATGTTTTTAGAACTGGTTCTGGTCGTTACAAAGACTAAAAACAAATTAAATTGAACGCTTGCTATTGGACCACAGCTAGAACAATCAGACTGCGTATGAACAGTGATTGAGGTCACCAGGGCTCGTCTTTTACGCTCTTGGCAAAAAAAAAAAAAGGCAATCGTAAATACAGAGATGGAGGAACAGATGAAGACGAGTCGGAGGGAAATCGATGGAGAAAACCTCGACTAAGAGCCGGGAAGTTTCAAGGTGAAACGTGGAAGGAGACAGGGAAAGAGACGGTGAAGGACACAGGAAGGGTAAATGATGAGGAAAGATGGCCGCCTTCTGTCAACAATGAGGCAGACGTCTCACTGCGTTTGGAGGATGTGTTGATCGGGTCACAGTCCAGGTCAGACTGATCTAGATCCAGTGGGTGATATGTGGCTGAGTCAGCGCGCAGCGGGACACGCAGACGCGCATGAACGGCCGTCACGTCGTAATAACTCCTTTCCGACCGTTTTGCTGCAAGTAATCATTAAACTGCCAGGGGGAAAAAAAAGGCCCACAGACCTAATTAGCATAATCAACTCCAACTAATTATCATATCAGTGATCATGTCATTAAATAGTGCGAGATCTTCCCTTGGCATTCAAAATGTGTTTTAAGACGATCCTATGGTCGGACGTGGGAAAGAACCTGATGGTGACGGGAAAGCAGAATGACCAAAGCAGCATCGCCGCTTTGGTCATTCTGATTTTTTGATTTTGCCTTTACAAAATCATAACTCATCATAACCTCCCAGTTATTTGCCACTTTGTTGGACAGTCACATAGAAGCGCAAAAAACAAAAAAAAAAAAAAAGAAAGGATCCAGTTAGGGTTGTATTTTGACATAACGTTCGAAAATTGATGTGTGAAATTTTTACTTTCCGATGGACGGCGATGCCGTTGGCGATAAGTCAGCTCTCACCACCAAAGGTTGGTTAATTTAATTTGAGATCCTCCGTTTGGTTCTGCGGTTTTGTTCCTGTTTCGTTTTTTCCAACAGCTGCTTTTCCTTTGTCAATAAGTTTCATTTGCTGTCTTTTTGCTCTTCACTTTGACTAAAACCACGTGAACCAGATCCTGAGGGTGACCATCACGCCCCTCTTGCAGTCGTCTTGCCATCTGTACGTGGCTCTGACTCTGTGCTCTGCTCTCCAGGAGGCGACGGGGCCACTGTGAAGAGAGAGCCCATGCTCACTTCTTAAGATGTCTTATTTATTGTCGGAGCCCTCCGGCGGCAACATCACTGGTAAAATGTCAGATTTCAATATGTGGCTCTGCAGACCTTTCTCGTGCGTTTGATTCAGAGTGCTGTGAGTCAATGCACCCTGACCGCTTCTCGCAGCTCGCTGCGCCAGGTTTGTTGTTTGATTCTAAAAATAAACCTCAAAACTGTTTTTGCTCTTAGCGTCTCATACTACCTTTGTGGGCACACCGCGGCCCTGTGTGCAACGAGTCTCAGAAATATTCTGCCTTGAATACTGCAGCTGATGGTCTGAGATGAAGATTGACTGGTGAAACTTGGGGGACATCAAACTCAAATGGAGATTCTGCTGGATTTGTCTCCAATCTGTCAAAGATATTTAAGAAGCTGGGTGTTGTAGCGTCTCTCCATAGTGAAATGTTGTTGTGTTTGTAATCAGGTTCTTAACACCGTCCTGTAAAATGCTACCCAGGTGCTTTCACATGATATCAAGGGTCTCAAATGGGACACATTTGTTACATTTTCAGCTGCGGTTCTCTTTTGCCCTTTGAAAACCCTGTTGCCCTCCTGGCCTGTTGGTGGCGCCGCACTAAGAACGAACCACTGAAGAAAACACAACAACCTCTGACCAAGACATCAGGGTAGCTTCCGTCTTTGCAAAATGCAACCAAAAATGGAAGCGTCAGATTTTAGCAGTTGTAGGATTTCAGTTTTTTGTTTTTTCCTCAGCGCATTTTGTTTAGGTAGTACTTACCCAGAATGCCCTGCACTGCAGTCGGCTCCCTGCTTTTGGAGCGGTCTCTGGTCCGCTTTCTTCCACATATGCGTTCAAACTGCACCAGACGTAGGTTTTTCGGCTAACCAGAACTCACTTCTTTGGTCCGCAAACAAACCGGACTTTCTATGCGAACAAACTAGAGTTTGGCGGAAACGAACCCAACAGGTCTGCTGTGAACACATCCTGATCTAAAGAAAGAAATGAAGGAGTCAGAACTGAAGACCTTCTTGAGTTGCCCTGCTTTGTTGTCAGATAATAACAGAAAATGGACACTGTAAGCACATCGTGACTGTCTTACTGCTGGCCACCTAATGCTCCAAATTCAGCATTAGCTCTCCGTATCGGCGCTACGCTCTCACATTTAGCTAAAACTTAATCTGTGTCCTTGTGGTGAACTCTATCCTGTATCGTCTCGTCTCGTGATCCGGATGTATCGTTAACGCATGCCCAAGCTCATGTTCTAGATTTAGTTTGTGTTTATCTTCTCTGACAGATAAATTTGATGGCCTTACATGTCAGCGATCAAAGCCATCTCACGTCGGATGATGAGGGAGTTCACTCATTGTAGCATCCCGTCAAGAGTTGAGAAAAGTTCTAGAAAGTTGAATTTTCCTAAAGAACCCTGAATGTATTTTAAATGGACTTGTATTTAAAAGATATTAATATATTACCTTCCATTTCGGGTTTTGATTAGGTTATGATTATGAGTCAGGCTATGACTTCGGGGCTTTTGTCGTCATGTGGATTTTCAGCCCTTCCTCTCTCGGTGTATTATGCTCACCCACAGATAATATAGAAATTAACAATGTTCTAAGATGTAAGGCCAATAGAAGCGGCTGCTCTTAAAGCCATTACATGCTGTGCAAGAACCAAGAAATTGACTCTTGTACTCAAAATGACACGAACATAGTTTTTTTTTTTTTTTTTTTTAAGGGCAGAAAGTTTTCTACTTTATACTGCGCTACAAGATTTTGGAAGGTCATCAAAAGGTCCCCTTTGAATCCAGAATTTGATTATGGTAGTTTTTGAAACAAAATTTTAAGAAGTTGCACGAACGGCCTGATAGGAGTTTCTCGTTGGACCCTTAGTGAAACGGCTTCTCATTGCTACAGCTGGACCAAGACATTTTGAGTTTGGACCTCTCCAGCGTCACAATACGCCAGCGAGCGAAGCAAGGTCCATGCAGACATCAAAGAACAAACTTTGGTGCAGGTGAACTTAACCTGTCTGCACAGTTCGATGGATTATGGCCCTGGGATGAATTTAGAGCGGACTGAAGCGAAGTCTTCTAGATCTGTGCCTGACCCTCCCATGCTCTCTGTGACGAATGGTCAGAAAGTCCCATAAACACCACAGAGCGTCTCCAGAAGTGCTGAAGCAGGTGGGGCGTTAACGTCTTTGTTCCAAAGTCCTACAGCTTCTGCTGCACAATATCTGGGTATAGATGCGTGTATGTTGGGTTGATAATTAAGCATATTCTTAAGTAAAGAATATGCATTAAAAATGGTTTGTCAGTAAAGTTGATTTACGTGTAAATCATTTCTGTTGGGTCACTGGCCCAGGTCTCGTTATTCTCGAGGAGCTGCTGAATCACCAATTCAGACAAGCATTTAAACATTGGAGATGTGCATTGGCAGGAAACGTTTAATAGATGGAAGTCGGACTCAAACCTTCAACCTTCTGATTGCGAGAGAACCGCTCTACCTCCTGGACCGCAGTCACCCAACGTTTCAAATAAGACGTCATCTTTACGTGACCTGTCTGAAATGGTCTACAGATTTTTTTTAACACAAAGCAAAAAAAGCATCTGGACACAGCAAATATATGTTTGACTGTGTAAATCTTGAGGGGCAGTAGCGTCTCTCGCCTTCAGGAGCCTGACAGTCTCTTGTCAAGATGTCTCTCTCTCTCTCCCTCCTCTTTGTCAGCGTCGCCTCAACCACCACATCCTTGACAGAACTTACACTCTGCGCTCGTGGAGGAAAAGAGACGCGTCAAGTCTCCAACTTTTGTCAGTTTTATCCCCCGTGCTGAGAGCGCCGGGGCCACTCAGGACGTACATCACAGACAAACAGACATGCACTGATCGCACGCACGCATGCGTCCGTACATATATATTTCTTTATTTATGTATAAGCCCAATACGTCTGGTGGGAGGCTGGTTGACTGCTGGAGATTGTGTCAGGACTGTCTTTGACAATCAGGATCAAACTCCGCCCCTCTGACCTCGTCATCGTTGTGGGCCTGTCAGACAACTCTGCTGAGACAGCAACTCTGCCGAAGAATGGACCTTGTGTGTATGTGTGAGTGTGTGTGTGTATGTGTGTGTGTGTGTGTGAGAGAGAGAAAGAGAGAGAGAGAGAGGAGGAGGGCAGGGTATAGAGGTTAAAGTCAATGTATTTTCTGTCTGATGCCGAGGTGTGTAATTTCTTACACTAATATTTTCCAGCGTTATTATCTATTAGGTCATCTTATGCTGTTGTTTTTAGGTTGCTCAGGAGTAATAAACCAGAAATTACTTTTCCTTTTGATACGTTTTAAGGGATCTTTACATTTGCTTCTTCGATGCTCTAAGTCAGATTTCTTCTAGAATTACTGAGATGTGAACAAAATAATCAACACAATCAGCAGCCAGATGTTACTACGGGCAAAAACGCCAAAGACGACGACAGGAAAGGGAATGGATATTCTTAAATAAAGAACGTTAAAATGGTTTGTCAGTAAAGTTGATTTACGTGTAAAGTGACCCATTAATGTTGCTGGAGATCAATCAATCACTTGCCCAAGTGATTGATGGAGATTGATGGTTTGACAGTTTTCAGCTGGCTCCACCAGAGCTCCCACATCAATGACTAGTTCATAAAAAACTGTTTTTTGAAAGTGTAAAATGGCCGACTACTATTGTCGGCCATTTTGTCGGCGCTTAATCTAATGGCGCTCCAACGACTGAATAAGATGCCGATGTCTCCTCCGATTGGCAGAAATATGAATATATCTCACATAACTGTCACATATCCGTCGCTGCTATAATTTTCAATGACTTACCAAGTGAACAAACTTATTCATGTGTTTTTTCTAATTGTGTTTTTTTTATTTAATGGAAACGGCGCAATTGGCAAAGTCGTACGGTGAGCTTCGATTAAAGTAAAAAAAAATTTAAAAAAACATGATCTTCGTTGATTTTGTAGAATCACCAGAGAACAAGAATGTGTCATTATCAATATTCATCTTTAAGAGTGCTGTGTCTACTGCAGCATTGACCTAATAATAATGTTGCTTAGTTTAATCCCGTTCTATTCTGAATCTCTGCTGTAGATAATCTAATACCGCTGAAAGCTTCAAGTAGCTCTAACAAGGCCTGCTGACTTTATGCAGCTGCTTATAGAATATGAAGCTTTCGTCCCCGGATGACCAGACTATCATTAAAGTCAAAGCTGCGACGGTGATGTCATAGCAACCCTCGGGAGACGTTCAAGCAAAGTAACTCCTGATGCATCAGCAGGTCTCTGCCGACACGCACAGGCCACAGTGTTCGCTTCAGATCCAAGTCAGGACCTGATCTTTCAGTTGTGTGCCGTCGAACACAAATAAAAATAAATGCGCCTGCTGCTGCGCAGAGCCTTTAAATATGCTAATGTGTGTCTGGTGAGACCCAGCATCTCGTCCCAGGCTAAACATGACCTTCAACCGCTGACTCGTGCTCAACCTGTGAGGTAGTTCAGCAAAAGTTCATTAAGAGGCATTTCCTAACAGCTTTAAACTCAGAAACCCTGGTCTAATCTGTTTCACAGCACTTTCTTCTTTACAGTAATTTTGCACTGCGACCCATCTTTAATGTGTGTGTACTTCTGGGTATTTATGCGTTGCTTTTAGTGCTACAGTTGTTCTTTTGCTCCTCCACCTTCCCACAGCTTTAAAACTCCAGCATGTAACGTTAATTGTAAGAAAATGTTTCCATATTTGTTGAACGTGTCACCATGTTGTGACAGATAATGTGTGGGAAAAAAATCGATTTCCTCCTCCTGCTCCTCTCTGAGCTGCTGCTGCCACCCATGCTCCGAATCTACCAATCAGAGCCAGGAGGAGGGTCTTACCGCTGTCAATCAAGTTTGTGTACAGGCTGCTAAATTTGCTAATGGCAGAGAAGCAACTCACCGTTCCAGGAGAATGTTTTATTTGTTGTCATTTGCAGTCATGCTAACTAGCTTTAGCATTCAGAGCAGGCTCTGGTGAAGCTGTGGTGTTTAAGGCTGTTAGCGGCAGCGAAAACCCGCCTCCTGGTTCTGGCAGAAGAACTTGCCTTTTTTATGCTTTTTTCCTTTTCAAATTATGTGTCTCATACTGCACTGTCAAGTCAGTGACAATTCCCACATATGTGTAAAAATATATATGCATTTTTTTTAGAAAAGAGTTTAAATCTTCTGTTTCCTTGCTCGTGAAAACACACAGCGCCGTCATTTCAGGCATCTTTGTTTGCGCTGAACAACCCAAGGCCACACAGCCGTGCTTAAAACACAACCTAGCCTATTTTTAGCAGCATACAGTTCTGTTTCCAGAACCGCTACTGGCTGGGATGCAAATCTGCATTCTTCCTGTGCCTCTCAGTGGCTCGTTGTTTCAGTGAAGCTGAAAGACGAGAGTGCCGTCTATTTTCACCTGTCGTGAAAAGAGACGAGTTGAGCTTTCGACGCTAGCCTGAAACGAACACAGGACCCGGCGTTCTGGTGTCGCCCCACAGGCAAAAACTCGTAAGTTAGTCTGAGCCCTATTTTTTTTTTTTTTTTTACTTCCTCCAAATATCTTCAATGATGTTGAAGCGGCAGTAAATAGTGCGCCGCTCGATGCGATCGCGCTTTCCTGCCGCCACTTCTTGTGTTTGGACTCAGCAAACAAGCCACAAAGTTTCATAATTCAGTAATCCAAAGGACAAACTGTGAGTGACTCCCTCAGCCTCGTTTCTAAAAGCAACGCCGCCCTAAAGGCCTCGTTGCACCAGCAGCTTTTTGTCCAGCTGCAGCAGCAGACTGAGCTGAAAAACTGGGATTCACCAGCGACAATCAATCTGCTGTTATTCAGGAACGAAAAAGCAAAAAGCACTCACACACCCCAAACACCCCAAGCACTCACCTTTTCATCACATCACAACCCCAAACTTCACTTTGTTTTGCTAGGATTTTATGTGAAAGACCAACACAAAGTGGTGCTTAGATGATTTATTTATATACATATATATTTGTACAAAAAAAAGGATCTAGAATGGCGTGCATTTGTTCTCCTGACTTTATGGCGTTTGGGTTTGGGCTTAGTGCTGCCTCAGTTCTGAGTTTGTTGTAATATCAGTGTTGATTTTGTGTTTTGTGAAAGCACAAAATCAATGATATAACACAATAATAAACGTTCCAATTACTTTTCCCATTTTGATTGGGCAGATTTTTTTCTCAATCTTCTTGTTCACAATTTGAAGACTGTCAACAAATGATCAATGTCAATACAGAAATAGACACATTTCGTATTTTATTTTGCTTTGCAGTTGAAATTTTGGGACATTTTGTGAGATTTAAGATTCATTTGTGAGACATCAACAGAATTCATACGACTTCCCGATTTCCTGGTCTTTATTTTCTCGGTTAGCGACACTCATTCTCAGCGGTCCCCTCATCCTCCCCCTCTGTTTATTTAATTTCTCTCACTCTTGTGAGATTCTGGTTGAGCCCAGAGATCTCCCTAGCCTTCCTCGCTAACACGCTAACATTCCTTTCTCCCCAAAGGACAGAGCCGACTAAAACGGGAAAGTCCCACAGACGCAGCGATGCGCCCGGCTAGTTCCTGGCGAACCCCCAGGGAGGCGCACGTACGCGCATGCGCCTCGGCCCAGAGTGCCGAGGTAAGCGGGTATTTGACAGTGGACCTTCAGGGAGACAGAAGAGTTGTTGCTGTCCGGAGGGAGGGGAGGAGGAGAAGCGGAGCGAGGGGAATGACAGAGCTGCTGGAGGGGAGGCGATGAAGGTCTGTATTACATATAGCCAGGAGGAGAAGGAGAGTTTAACGACTCGGTGGAACAGCTACACATCCGCTGACATATTCCCCTCACTCTGTGGGGCCTGAGACGTGTTACGGGGAAGTTTCTGGTTCCGCTCACGTGTCTCTTCGTTGTCCTCCGCCTCACAAAAACAGAAGAAGAGAATCTCATTTCATTCATTTATTTATTTTTTTGACAGGGACAATGGACACAAACGTACAGTTAATACAGACAGTGAACCTATACAGCTACAACTATTTTGCGACTCCGCCTGTGAATTTGCCGTTTGGGCATTTCTATGCATTACAGTACATAAAACGTATAAATCACAAAGCAGGAAGAGAATACTATATAACATATCTATATCATGACCATGGTTTGATATCTCAGGGGAATGACTTATTGATCTCCTGGGAACAACTTAATCATAAATTGTTGTGGCCAGGAATGAAACGAGGCGTGGTCACAAGTCCAGTTGATTTCTTGTTCTCCAGTCGGGCTCCGTTGAACACATTTTTTCTGCCCACATATTTCCACCATATTTCATTGTTTTGCCCAGTGCATTATGAGCCTGGCGGGCCACCAGGCTTTACCTGGGACCCCTCCAGGCTGAGCATCGTTTTTTTTTTTTCTTTCTTTCTTTTTTTCAAATATTTGCATTTTTAAAAGATTTTATAGTTGGTGATCCGCTATTAATCTTCCAATCTTTTAATAACGCATTATTATCAAGTGATCTTTTCAAATTTCCTGTCAACTTTAAAAATGTTCCAATTCAAAAGACGCTGGACGAATGACCGCCCTGGCGCCCAACCACCGGGCTTGGCATGTTTTATGGGGGAAACTTTGTAGTTATTCTTTCCCATCTTCACACATTCAACTAACACAATAAAATTTGAACACATAATACTAACTCGCCAATACATCCATATTCAAAACATCCACATTTTCATATGCTCTATGCTTGATCACATGTTCAAGCATTGAGTAATATTATCACCCATTATAGAGCATGTAGATATTAAATAGCAGGGGGCCCAGGGTTGAACCTTTGGGTACGCCACATATAAATCTTCTCATCTAGAGTAAAATCACATGATATGGTGAGGAACCAAAATGAGTCATGTCCAATGTTAGTGGTTTATTGTCGAGGTGTGTCTTTGTATTGTAGTGAAGTTCCTTTCCATCATTCCAGGCAGATTCTATCTTTTAGGTTTTTGTTGAGACTATTGAGGGTTTTTTTTTTTTTTGTTGTCAGAGTAAAATGAGGTCCAAAATCATCCTGCATCTCAAAAAGTTTCTTTGAAAAATCTCACTGAGAAGCCGGGCCTCACGCCGACAGCCAAGCACTTTATGACACAATTTGCAGCTCCATTCAACAGCGAAGCCTCACTGATTGATATTTCATCAGCGGTATCGGCCCGTGAGGGTCATCCAGATCTCAGATTCAGACTCGAACAAATTGAGTCGCTTCGACTGAAAGCGAACATTTTCGGACAACGATTCCGGAGTCCCGATTAACTTCCAGTTTCAAATCTCAGCCTCTGAGTCAGTTCTGCGGTGGGAAGAAGCAGAACGAGAACAGGACACTTTAATTAATGGAGTGAAGTTGGACCGGCGCTGATGCAGCACACAAAGGATCCACATCACTCCGTTCAGGCCTCTGAGCTCACGAGTCGCTCTGCCTTTGTGTTTTGGGAGCGCGAGGCCGGTTCAAGGTCACAACGGGATCCCTGTGAGTGTGTGTGAGAACGGCGGTGTGTGTTTCACCCCCACACACTCGGTCCACCTCCACCTCTGTCCCCAATATTCATGAAAAGCTTACTGCTGACTTTTTTTGTTGATAATAATTATGCTCTGTGGTTGTTGTTTCTTTGTTTTTCCTCAAAGTCATTGCGTTCGAGTGAATAAAATGAGAACCGTATATATATATAATTTTTTTTATGTGTATACATATGTTGAATAAAAACATAATGCTTGGTAAAGGTTTTCACACCCCTCTCATGTTTCACGTTATTTATATTTGCTCTAATTGTCCAACACAAATTAGTTAAAATTGTAAAAACACAACATTTTGCCAAGTGTTTGTGGTTTAGTTTGTACTTTTTATTTACAAGGTATACTCTTTGTACACTTGAAAAGAGACTAAACTTACAAGCAACTTTTGAACAAGGTACAAGAGCTCGTTTTAAGGACACTGCTCTTTAATATTGATTTCGCAAAGCACTATGTCCACTGGCGGATTCTTTCACTCTTTCTCGTTGTTGGGTTGTGGATGTGGGTGACAAAGTGAATTCAGCCCATTTACTTCTGTTGGTCCAGAAGTCGTGCAAATTTAGCGGCATCATCTCCGACACGTTCGGTCCAGAAGGGTTAAAAAAAACCCAACAACAACAAAAGACACTTTTTTAAAACCAACATATTAAAATACTGTTCTGATTTTCAGGAGTCTCGATGTCTTAAGACGTGAGACAAAATGAGAAATCACTGTAAATATAGAAAACTGATCGTTCCGAAGAGAGGGAAAGCATTTCGTACGTCTTCAGAACCGGAACCCGTTCTCTCGCGCCAGCTGATCACCTCCTCCGTCTATTTGCCGTTTAGACGCATCGTACGACTTTTATCGCCTGAGACTTTATGGGTCCGTAAACTCTGCCCCACCACATCAAACCGACACTCACTCACACACACACACACACACACACACACACACACACACACACACACACACACACACACACTGCTCCAGGCTACAAATTGCTCCATCTTTATGGAGCAATCTATTGCTGTGTGAAATACTGAGACTCTTACTCCTCCCATCTCTGCGAGGAACGGGGTCCAGAAGTTAACTTCACACAGGTGGACGTGTGAGAGAGGTCAGTCAAACGGCCTCGTTTCCAGAACACACCACTTCAGCTCACGTCTCCTTTCAGAGCAGGAGAAGGAAGAACCTTGTGTGAGTCTGGCATTTTGTTCCTACAGCTACGGTTTTGGAGGGATGATGTTGACATTTAATGTAAATGTTTTATTGTTTTGTTTTTTTACTTTAATTTTACATGTTTGCTTCCATCTAAATGTCACCGTTGAGCATCCGCTTTACAGTTTTTCAAACAAACGATGAATAAGGTAAAACATCCACGTCTGGTTAAATACCAACACAGCGGTCAGGCCTTCGCCGACGTGAACGCATCCGATTCTCTGATTCTCACACAAATTTACATCTTTATATTCCAGCTGCTTTAGTCTGTCTGTAAAATAGTAGCTTTCAGTTTTGCAAATAAGTTTGAATATTGAAAATGATGAAAAGTTGATCAACTGTTTCAAGTCACCATCAAACTGTTTAACAGGTGGCAGGAAGCTGTTATCTACGTTTCCTTTCACAAAATAATTTGTGCAATTTGACACTTTGAAAAGAAGTTCACGTCATGAAAATGCGATAATTAAAAAGGGCAAAAAATTATTTAATTTTTTTAAAGCACTTTTTTTTGTGTTGCATCACATGGATCACATGATCAACAGCTGGAAGTTACTACTGGTGAAAACCACGAAGGAGACGACAGGAAGTAGCCGGGAGACGGTGCCACATGTTTTTTGGTGAATCATAAAGTGACTAAATGTTTTCATGTGTGACTTTATTTACTGGAAACAGAGAAAATGTGAAACTTTTTTTTTTTTTTTTTTTTTACATTAGCGACATTTTGACAACGAGCCGCTCACTTTTGTAATGAAAAGCAGCTCATGCTTTGACTCGGGTCTCACTCTGAGTCGAGACTCACGTCAGGACAGAGAACGGTCCGAATCCGAGTCTGAAACCTGGAATTTCAAGTTCTTTCAAGTCTTTTCTTCTTTTTTTTTTAAACAATGTTGCAATTTTGTTAAATATAAATAATTGACTACTTGTTCTTTTTGCAAAACTATATTTCTAATAGTGATGAAACACCAGAACTTTAAAGTAGTTCCTGGTCCATGTGTGATTAATTCTGCATGTTAGTTTGTTTTCTGCTCCTTCATAGATTTTTGCGTCTTGCCGAAACGTTTGAGCATGTTTGTTTTTGAGGGTTTTTTAAAAAATCTGGGTGATTGATTTTCTGCTCTGCAGCTCACACACACACACACACACACACACACACACACACACACACACACACACACACACACACACACACACCCAGTGTGACGTTCTGCGTTGATTATAATATTGATCTGCATGTAGATGAGACCGTGGATGCAGAACCACTTGTCAATATTAAACCATAAAATTCAGAAAATGTGATAACCAATCTGAAGTGTTGAACTAGTATAATTATTGCTTTTGTTTTAAATAAATAATTAAAAAACCTATCTTTCAACACATTTCAGTTTTGAATTCTGGCGAAAATTCTCTAAAATCTTATTTTTATTAATCCTCATACTTATTACTGTGAGGATAATCCATTAATCACCTTCATTAATTCACATATTTACTACACTGTATTAATCTGCTTTTGATAGGACTGTACTGTGGTGATGAGCACAAACAGTATCGTTTTAAATAAAAGTCCAAAGCATGGAAACTTTCTAGAAAAAACTCGAAATCCCCAAACATTACAGTGAGTTTCTAAGATAAACGGTTTGACGGGTGAATCTTATTAAAGCAGATGGCTCAGCATTGCCTCTCTGCATAGAGAGTTATGATGGTTTTCTCTTGGCGTTACATAACAGGTAGATTCAAAGTCAGCTTCCACGCTTTGGAGCGTATCATATCAAAAAAACAAAACAAAAACGAGACACTGCGATGTGAAGTGAAACCCACATCTCATTGGAATCGCCCCCAAAAGAATAACTTCGGCCGTCTGTTTCCGGGACGCCCAAGCCCGTTCTGGCGTTTTGCCGCTTTAAATGCAATTTGTGTCTTGCTGATTTGTTGCGGCAATTTTCCCTATGGCACTTAGACGCAGCGCGAGACGCGCGGTCAGTGAGTGGTTTGGTCCCGGGAGTGGCCGTGTTGTCTTTGCGTGTTTTGTGGAAGCCATTAGCTCCCGCTCCGAAACGAGAAGAACTGGAACAGGCCCGGGGGCTCTCGCTCTTTGTTTCAAACTTTGCTCTCTCCCGTTTGCTCTCTCTTCTATGTTTTATGTGCTCTCTCCCCCACATCCACCCGACCAGTCACTCATCTCATCCATCAGCTCCCTGCATCAATTTACTCTCCCCAGCCCCGACCTTTAAGCTATTTCCAGAAGAGCGACACAAGACAAAAATGTCTTGCTGAGTTCATGT
>CAJVRI010001509.1:0-40092 GCA_911649635.1 Poeciliopsis gracilis
GGTCAATCCTATAGAAATGGAGAAAACATTCATATTTGGGGAATTTCAAAGGCAATTACAGATTCAAAACACTGACATTTACCATTAAGGACCAGTCATTTCACAGTCTTTGAAACAGTAATTTCAATTTGAGCAACTACAACATTGTATCAGTTTTTCATATCGGTATAGAGCACAAAACTTTAAAAGAAGGCAAAGTGTTACAGGATGGACCACAGTGCAGACAGGAATGTGGATCATGTTGAAAGTATTTAATGAAAAACAAAAGATATCAAAAATGACTGTAGCCAAGGAAAAACACAGATAATAAATCCAAAAGACATCCAGCAAGGAGACATGAGGAGAACATAGAGAAGCACAGAGAAATGACGGCCATTGACAAGAGGAACCGGCCAAGAGTGACTGAGAATGAGAAGCTTAAATACTGGGGAGGATGAATGCTGAACAAAAGACCTGGGCTGATGAGTTAACAGGTTGTAGATGTGAGTGGAGAAGGAGAGTACACAGGGAAACAGGAAGAAAATCTAACACAATAACTAGACTGGAGAAACATTATAAAACTAGAACGACAAAGAATGAATAAAAACAGAAAATAAACTAGAATCAATTAGGAAAACCTAATGGAAATGGAAATGAGGCAGAACTAAGAGAAAAACTAAGGAACACAAAAACAAACTGAAACAACAACAGAACCTAACACATTGAATCACCAACACACTGAATCACCAACACCATCACTGGTTTGTTTGTATAAAGTAGTGAACGGATCAACAGTCAAAGGCCAAAATACTGAACTACAATCATCTACAGTAGTACGATAAAGGAAAGCAACTTAATCTTTATTCTTTCTATTTCTGTCTGTTGTTGGAAGTAGATCCAGGCGACCAAAAAGGTCAGAACTTTTTACTTTACTGCATTTTCTCAGATTTTTATTTTGTGGCCCAAGGCAAAGCAAACCCAGCAGCTGGTTTAGACCCTCAGACCTTCAGGGCCTCCATTAAAGCTTTAACTGTAACAAGGACTAAAGATCTAAAAGTTTAGCACTCGTTTATTGAGAATGACAATGCTATTAAATTTGATTGAATGGTTTCATTGGAGATCAAATATGAAATGGTAAATGTAGAATTTAATTAAAAAGTAAAAGTGCAAAAAATGATCTTCATATTGTGATTGTTGTGTTGCCATAGCTACAATCTGATGCTATCAGTAATCTTTGTTGACAAATTTACCTGGTGCCAAAACTGACTTTACATGGTGCATTTAAAGACTGCTAGGAAAATCCCATTATGGCATGTTAACATCAGATTTCACAGTGGTAACAACTGAAAGTGCAGGATGCACAGAAGATACAGATATGGGATGTATATATCCCATATCTGTATGGGATATACAGATATGGGATATCCCATATCTGTATATCCCATACAGTATTTTAAGACCCTGAAAATAAAACGTTTCTAAAAAAGAAATTCTATTTTCTGAATATGTTTAAGAACAGGTCAGCTGCATTTCTGTCATGTTCTATGTTTTTCTGTGTGTTCATTTTGAGTTTCTGTGTTGTCCTGTCTCCCCCTTGTTTGCTCCCAGGTGTGTCTCATTCCTTGATTACCTCCTGTGTATTTCATACCTGTGTCTCAGGTCTATGTCGGGTTCTTGTCGTATGTTCCCAGTCTGGCTGTCTGTCCATTTGTATCGCCTGTTGCTACCAGTGCAGAGCTCTAGTCTTCTGCTCAACTGTGCTGCCAGGTTTTTGGACTTTTTGGATTCTGTTTAGACTGTGTATTTTTGGTTTTTCATCATTAAACATCAGCATCTCATTTCAACCTGGGTCTCCAAGTGTCTTTCTCACCACCTTCTCACACCACTTCCTGACAATTTCCAACCATCCATCCATCCATCCATTTTCCGTCACCCTTCTCCCTAACGGGGTCGGGAGTTGCCGGTGCCTATCTCCAGCTGCGTTCTGGGCGAGAGGCGGGGTACACCCTGGACAGGTCGCCAGTCTGTCGCAGGGCAACACAGAGAGACAAACAGGACAAACAACCACACACACACACACACACCTAGGGAGAATTTGGGAAGGCCAATCAACCTGACAGTCATGTTTTTGGACTGTGGGAGGAAGCCGGAGAACCCGGAGAGAACCCACGCATGCACAGGGAGAACATGCAAACTCCGTGCAGAAAGACCCCGGGCCGGGATTCGAACCCAGGACCTTCTTGCTGCAAGGCACAATTTCCAACCAACTTCACCAATTGAATGAAAAACTCTTCAAATGTAATAATTTTGGTAGTACTGTTCTAGTTTGCATTTTATTACATTGTGGGTTTACTATGATCCATTCACGTGGTCTGTTTAGCTGTAATGTTTTACCAAACTTTCCAAAACTTTGGCAACGTGAAACGTTCATTCAGGTCAAATGCTGTTTCTTTAAGACATCTTGAAACAAACAAGAACTTTACCTTCACATGAGAATTTTATTTAATTAATGCTTTGTTTGTGAAAATAATCACTCGCGATACCGTATGAAAACAATAAAAGTGATTTTATATTGCGGCCCACAATAAAATAAAATAAAAACTCATCACTTTTCATAAACATAAATCAGTGGATGACCGATGGGTTGGAAATGAGCCGCAGCTTTTCTGCGCCTGCTGGTGAAATATCCAGTTCTCAGCACCATTATGCAAACCAGTTAAACCTGACAGCCACACCCAAAAAACAACAACCTCAAAACTGAAACAGATTAAAACAAAAACTGCATAACTCATAACTAAACGGCTAAAATAAAAGGATAAAAATACGGAAAAAATGAACAACAACCCAGATCTATTCCCCTCACAAAAAGAGGTCAAATTAATAATTTATCAATAACAAAATGTAAATCTTTACCAGGAATGACTGTGTCCTGGCGGCAGTCGTACAGCATCCCGACTCTGAACGGTCGGCCCAGAGTCGCCACTTCCATCATTTTCTGAGACTCCATCTTGATTTGGAAATAATAAAAGATTAACATTATGGGTCAGAACAATCTGGGAACAATTTACACACATTGAGGATAATCTGACTGAACAGTGGTCAAAAATCTGACAGCAAAGACATTATTGATGAGAAAAAGAGCGCAGGAAGTGATAAAGAAAACCCCAAAACAACCCTCAAATATAAAGGACTGAACAGAGAGAAAACATATATTACTCACTGCAGAAATGTACCGGAGCTTTGTGACAGAAGTTTCATTTTTAGTGAGGGAGACACTCCTCCTCATGTTTACTAAACAAGGCTGCACTTACAGAGAAAGAGGCTCATTTCCCATAAATGGCGATGAACAAACCAGATCAAATATATGTAACTTTTAACTCAACAACACACTGTCTGTCTGTGTTGTCATGTTGTTGATATCTTTTTAACGTGTTCTTAACATTTTAACTGTATGTTGTTAATAAATTAATTACATCTGATTTTAAGCCATTTGGCCTCTTGTCCAGTTTGAACTCATGAGTGTTAAAGGTCCACTATAACACAAAATTCGCATCTTGCATGTTTCCATCCTTCCATTTTTCTGCTTCTAGAAATAATCCAAGAGGAAAACAAAAACATCCAACTGTAAATCAGTAAATGCTCTGCCAGTGTCTGCAAAATAATGTTTCAAAAAAATTTTGTGTTGCAATGTTTTTTTGTCTAGCCAATTCCACCCCCTCACAGGCTCCACACACTTCATTATAAGAGACGCTAAATTTATTCTGTTGAATTTATGCTGCAAAATGGCTGCTGGAAAAGGAACATATTTTCCTGTCAGCTGCAATATAGAGCATGTGTCCAGGTATCTTCGGCCAGTCACAGAGAACAGAGCTGCATGGCTACATTTTAGTTTTGCCTCCAAAGTCTGTGATGTTGCCAAAGGAAGTTGTGCAGTTTGTACAAATCAGTTCAGGAAGTAGTTCTTTGAGAAAGACCAACAGAACATAACAAGATTAGCCCAAGTAAAAGTTCTGTAACTAGTGATCATCATCGCTGTTCTGCATGAACCTGATTAGTCAGTTAGCTTAAAGCTAACACTGTGAACAATAGCCTCTGCTAGTCCTGGGCCTCATTTTATGTTACTATCTAATAATAATAACTAATATCTAAGCATTTATTGAAAGTCATAGTCTACATTGAGAAGATAAGTGTTTGTGAAAACATGGCGAATTCTCAGACATTACCAACATCTTGTTTTACATGTTGAGAGAAGTGCGTCTCCTCTGACCTCTAAAATATATATTTTTAAAAACAATCTAATTTGAAGACTTTGTCCTTTTTATTTTAAATATTCCACTTTTGTAGTGAGTAAGGTGAAGGTTTACATCTGTTTTAATTTTTCAGTAATTGCTTTGCAAAAGTCTAAATGGTGTTTTTCCACTTGCATGCACTTAAACTACATTTAAACTGAGTTAGTGGTGTTTTTACTATTATCCTGCTAATTTCTGTCTTTTGCATGGAGCTGAGGCCAGGGGCCCAACTACATACTTTCTTAGATGTATGCGAACATATCATACATGTTATGTATCTGTGCCCCGACCCCATTACATAAACTTGTCATAATTATAAATGTACATATATCTGAATAAATTGCTGCCTACAGAGCAATTTAAAAAAGAATGGAAGAAAAAGTGAGCCATTTTGTTGGCATGTTTTCTATCATGCTTATAGCTTGATATCCAAACTGGCCACCCACATTAATAAAATGATGAAATAATATTGACCACAAAACACTGTAGTTATAAAAGATTTCAACTTTTTCCAACACAATCCTAACAAATGGCTTAATGTTGAAAAAAATAAATGGTTTCTCTTCACAATATTTATAAATTTATTTATTAATCTATGTTTATGATTTGTTCTTTAAATTGCCATTCATATAATTTTTCGGTCTCAGGATGACAGGGAGATGAAGAGACTGATTCTGGTTCTTTAGGTTCTTTAGGTTCTTTAGGTTCTTTAGGTTCTGCAGTTCCTCTCCTGGTCCATTCTGTCTGGTATCAAACATCCCACTGTGCAGCACTGAATATAACCGACACATTTTTCAATGTCCCTACTAAACTTCACTGTAACTGTTTAACCTGGAAAGTCTGTCTTCCCACTACGTCTGTGTTTCTGCCAGAGGTTTTACTTTAAGGACGGTGTGTTATCTATTGGTGGACATTTTATAGGACCCCACCCTCATGGGGGTGGGGTCCTATTTAAAAGCAGCTCACTGCGGCTGCGCTGTGTCCGTCTCTAGGCAACCGTGACCACAGGAGGATGGGGTTGGGGTCCTATTTAGGTCCTGCAACGACAATTTAGCTGGCCTTAATATTTCGCGTTTTTTGTTTTTGGTCATTATTATGACACTTATTGTTGAGATGTGTGTGATAGTTTGTCTATCAGACATTTATAGCAATACGGAATAAATCGCGTCCCGTATTGGTTCAATACGGAGCGGAGACATCAACAACCACCTGTTATTTTAGCCTAGCTTAAGGCTTAAGCTACCTGAATATTTACAACTCTCTTGTTGTTCACTGTTATTACTTACCTTCTGTCTTTCAACCACTTTGAAAAGCTTTTCTTTGTCTCTACAACATCTTTATTCTTTTTCCGTTTTTGTGCCCCGGAGTTTTTTTTTCTGCCGCCCATCTTTAGCTCCCTGTTGTCGAATGCAATAATACAATTCAAATTTAAAAATATAAAAACCGCCTCAGCGCTTCTCGAAGGGCCCAAGCTAGCTGTGTGGGAGGGAGAGGAGCTGGCGGCTGGGAGAGCTGCCTAATCAGTGCTGTTCCTCTGTTATTGATCGATTCATGATCAATAACAGCTGCTACGTTCATAAGATGCTGACTAGAAAAAAATCCCCACATCGTTTTTGCGTCCCCTCAAGTGCAGCGCCACCAATGCGTTGCATACAGTCCATAGCCACTTTTTGCGCCACTAGCTGAGGCGAGAGATATGTGTAATATTAAAAAGTCTTATATGATTAATCTCTTTGGAATTTAACACATCTACTCAGATTTTACTTATGTAAAAATACAGCAAAGGTTTAAAAGATATAAATCTGACCTGATATAAATAAAATCACAGCTATATTTTTATTTCAGAATGAGGGAATGTTAAGAATGAACAATCAGAGAAGATTTGGAGAACGTCAGTTTGAACACTCAGCAATCGCTTATTAGTTGGGAAACATTATTTTAATTTAGCCCACATTTCTGTATTAAATATGTTTTGAATGTTTTCGGATGGAATATTCTAATTTTAACTGTCATGTTTGCATTACTCTACGTGGAAAATCATCACAATAAACAAAAATAATTAAAATAAGCTTGAAAGTGATGTAAGTAAAATAAATGGTAAAACAGAGATAATTTAGCTAATGGTAATTTACCCACCTAGTATTACTAATGTACTTCCTGTGACCGAACCGTCCAGTTCTTGGCGGTATTGTACCATGATTGTTGGTCTCCCACCCGCCATTAATCACAAGAAGAAGAAGAACTTTGGCGCCTTTACCAGAGATAGTTGGAAATGATACTCCGGCACCTTTTTCTATTTTTTTTTCCCCAGATGATGTTATTGAAAGCATTTTTTGCTTCTTTTAAGCATTACGACAGAAAACAGCAACCTCTGTGTTTTGTTTGGCGGCTGAATCATCTGAGAAACAGAAATGGCGTCAGGAATCAGCAGTAGACGGAGGATGGACGTTAAAGAGGAATCGCCACAATCAAGCAAGGATCTGCTGGACTCATCTAAAGGTAGGAGAAACAAAACCTGGAGCGGCGGGCCGAGAAGGCGTCTCAAGGTAAGAGCTGCTGCTCGTTGCTAGCTGATGGCTAACTGTTGATGCTAAGCTATTG
The DNA here is from genome assembly GCA_911649635.1 of Poeciliopsis gracilis. Lineage (NCBI taxonomy): Eukaryota > Metazoa > Chordata > Actinopteri > Cyprinodontiformes > Poeciliidae > Poeciliopsis > Poeciliopsis gracilis. The sequence continues at coordinate 6,870 of CAJVRI010001509.1, forward strand.
ATGCTAATTGTTGAGGCTAGCTGTTGATGCTAACTGTTTGGCTCTTGCTGTTTTTGGAAGTTGTGAATTTCTGCTGAGAGTCGATGAACTAAATATCCTCCGAAGGATTCTGATGTGGCTGAAAATCATTATGCTTTGTGTTTTTTCTGTTCTGCTTATGAATCTGCTTCTGCTGTGGTCATGTAATCTGTAGTCATGAGCGTTTTGATGCAACAAGCATGTTGGAATCTGAAGTTCAAGACTGAAAATCAGTTTTGATGCTGCAATGGAAAGAGGTAAAATGGGAAAACATGGCAGCGAATAAGTTAAAAAGCAGCAGGACGGACATTCACTTTAAAATGATCACTTTCTTAAACCTTGATTTAAATATAAAGTGACCTGTACTGACATAAATAAAGGACTGTTGTTCGGGAGTTAAAATGAGGTCTTCAATTTAGATTTCAACAAAAAAACACCTTAAGACGGCTACCCAATAGTTTGAAATTCAATCTAAATATTTCAGAATCGGATTTCCATACTGATGAGTATCATCTACGACACTGATCAATAGTTCAAACTGATAATATTTTTGTTCTGCATCAATATAAAGCAGTGACGTGTGGTGAGGTTCATAGCTGGTGAAGCACTGACGTCATCAGAATCAGATTTGCAAATAGATGCATAGATTGACAGCAGTTCACAGGTTATGTTTCACTTCTGCACCCATTACACGTTCAAACTGTAGCTCATAAAACGCGCATTTCCTTAAAAAACAAAATCTATCGCTGTACTTGACTTGCTTGCCGTATCGTTTAGCCTACCTCGCTGTCACTTACTCTGCAGTTGTGGAGTGACAAGACGAATGTCATGGGATCTTGAGCGCCCCCTGCCATGAGGCAAGAGAACTGCCTGCCTCACCTCCAACCTGTTCTCTGCTGTTTATATTCGCTCAGCACATGAAACACGTTACACAAACACAGATGGTGACAAAAAGCACTGTACATTATATACATAAACTAAATTATTGAAAATCAGTTCACATATTAAATATGTTTAAACCATTTTATTGATGCCTACAGCAACATGCTCTCTCCGCTTAGCAGCTAGCGCAGTTAGCCAGGGGTTGCGCAATCCCATATGAGGCTGAGCTCGCTGCTGCCTCACCTGCATCGCTTCCAAGCATTTGAATGGGAAATTAAGAAAATTCAGCAATTTTAAAGAAAGAATAATCGAAATTAGTGAAGCTACATGAAAAATAAATATTTTTTAGTACAAACCACCGGATGAATATAACAATTTAAATTATTTTATTATTATATATTTTCTTTCTTTCCATGATGGCAGGTGAGGCAGTGCCTCACCTACCTCCCCTGATCGCACGTCACTGATATAAAGTTAATTTTGGTGTTGGAAGAATACTCTGCCAAGTTCAGTTTCATCTTTCCTGCATGACGACTGTTAAAGCAGCGATTCAAACACAGCGGTGCCATCTGATGAACATGAAGGTAATTGTCTGATTCATTATTTGATTTTTAGAATATAATCTTAAGCCACTGTAACCAAAAGATTATTCTGAAGTTAGTTGCTTTGTTCATATAGAATCCGTTTCCTTTTTTCTACTTCTGACTCATTTATAGAAAGTTAGAAATTAAAGGAAACCTAACACACATTGGCATGACTTTGTCCTGTAATCTTATTTATTTTTCCTGAGCTGTATCTTATTGCTTTGAGACAGTTTTTTGTAGTTGTAGACCAACGAGTTTTTGTTTCTGTTAATAAATGAAACCGGTTGTTCCTCCTTTTGTTTGGTTAAAAGCGGTAAACATAAATTGTCACCATTTCTCGGAGTACTATCATTTTGTCAAAATTTATAGCTTAGGTTGTGCACTATTAACTCTACTTTGTTTCTAATGTAAAGCTCCATATCATTAAAGCCTAGTGCTGACCTTTTTATAAGGATAGTGCAAAATACATGTTGTGACCTTGAGATCCACAGACCGTAGGGAAAATGTTTGAAATACTTTTTAAGTAAAGAAACTATTTATAATCTGTGATTTAAGAGCAATGGAAAACCTGCCTTCAACTCCAGTGTTTTGACCCTCAATTAGCATAAGAATCTAATATTTATTTCTATATAGTTTCATAAGTTATGGCAGAAAATGTAGTGTTATTTAGTCAGGCATGTTAAATATTGATTTTGATCCTTTTTCTACCACCTGGTTTAATAAAAGGTCCAGCCACGATGACCTTGCAGAGATGTTGTGGATAATTGAAGGACTTCAGGAGGATCACACTGTGTTCTTAGCTGTGGCACCTTCCTGCCTGCAGGGGGCGTCAGCTGAATATAAAGCCGTGTTCCCATCCTAGTAATGATCCACTGGGCTCTGCTTTTCAGTGTTTTCCTTTGCCTTGCAGTGGTTTTAGCCATCTGTTTTCTTGGCCAATCACATGGTTGATCTTTGTTGCAACCAACATTATTTTTTCTCTTTTCTTTTGCAAGTTTGAATGTGAGACAAAAGCTGTTGAAGAAAAAAACATCAACAAAAAAGAGGAATAAAGACTGAAAAAACAGAATTTGGAAAGTGAGGCTCATGTGGTCAAACAGACTTAAAATCTGAGCTCCATAAGTGTAAAATATCTCCTTATAATAAAGACTAAAGACTTGCATGGAAAACGGAACAATCAAGGCAAGTTGTCCTTCTAATTTTAAGTGCTTCATTCCACAGATGATTATGAAACTGAATGATGTGGAAAAGGAATATGTTGATCCAGCATCAAGAACTTCTCTATCCAAAAAACATGTCATTCGCTCAGGAAATGAAGACGATGACAATTTACTGGACATAATGACCCTCACCCGACCACCTACCAATACAAAACTTATTTTTAAAAATCCCACAACACAATCAATATGGAATTCATCTTAAACCAACAAAACCAACTCATTATAAACCATTATATACTAAGATCTAATGCAAAACTCATTCAGGGATTTCCCCAATGTATATTTGTGCAGCCCAAGCTAAGCATAACTAACTTAAGTCTTTTTTAAATGTTTGGAGTTTTAAAGACTTTATATTTGGTGTTCCAATATTAATCTTCCAATCTTTCAATAACACATAATTATCAAGTGATATTTACAAACTTTAAACATTTTTTAACTGAAAAACACAACTGGCTGCTGGATGAATGATTTCCCCATCACCCAACCCCCGGGTTCAGCAAGTTTTCTGGGGAAACCTTGTTATTCTTAAAACGCCGACACTCCACCGCCAACCAATACAAATTAATTTTACACCGCTAAAAAGTAAATAAAACACATTCTAAAAATCTATGCTACAGCCCCAAACAATGCACTTCACAACTCATTTTACACCATCAACCAATACAAAACTTAATTTTAAAAAGCCCAAACCCCACCAGTAACCAATAAACATTTTTAAACCACAGGAAACAAATATAAACTACTTTAAAGTGTTCACCATCAATTAATGTAAAACTGCTTTTACACCACCATATAATTAAAAATACAACCAAACTGAGCACGTTATAAAAGTAGAAGATCTTCTCTATGGCATGCAGCTGGACGACTCGTTATTGAAACTCAGCAGCTCAATTCAGATGGTTGAAAGTCTGAATCGCTCAGTCCAAACTGGACAAAGTGTCCTTGTCCAACTTCACTGCTTCCATCGCCTTTGAACGCTCCACAACACAGATTCACCTGGAAGGTACAGAACATTAGATGAGTTTTGTTCATTAAGAATGTAAATACTGTTCAAATTAACACAGCTGCTGTGTTAATTTGTTTTGTGTTAATCTGATTTAACTCTAATTGTGTCGAGTTCAGGCTCTGCTGGGCCTGTGTGGAAATTAAAGGAGGTCTGAGTGAAGAGAGGCTCTCTTAGGATGGCTACACCAGGTAAGAGCTCCTCACTGACTGATTGCAGGTAAACTGCTGTGAGACTCAGTGCACTGAAACTACAGTCAGTTGCACCAAGACAACTGGACTGCAAGCAGAAAACATAATGCTTCATCATGTTTAATATTATGTGATATCAGACCTGTTGGCAGATTAATCATTTTGTTGATGATTTATCTCCACGCTTCTTTCTGCATGTGGAGCAGAAAGAAGCAGTACAGAGCTCCACTGCTTTGCACAATAGAAATAGTCTTATGAACCTCTCTGTAGGGATGAAGTTAAGATTGTAACTAGAAAGAATTGGTTTCAGCTCCATAAACTGATGAAGGGTGAAATTCCTCATTAGTATCATATCCTTAACATTGTTAAATATTTACCTGAAACCAGCATGCTGTCAGCTTATAGCTACAACTAATACCTCATAACCAATAGAACAGCAATTTTCTGCCATCTAGTGGGCAGAGTTATGCCCAGCAATGCCCAATTTTCTTTAGACGCTTGCATACATCTTTAATTATGGTGCATAATTAAAAATAAATTAACTTTATCATTAACATGAAAAACCAAGATAGAAGTAGAGAAAGTTTAAGCCTATATATTAAATATCCCTAACTTAAAAGGGATGAATAGAGACTAAAATTTTCACACATTTGATGAATTTTGCACATAATATAAACAATTTACAGATTTTCTGACAATTGTAAAGATTCTTCAAAACAAGTAAATCAGTGGTTTGCTGTAAAATTAATTGTCTGCCATGTTATCTCTTCTTTCTCATACGATCACCTCTCAGGACATTACCGTGTATTTTACTGCTCTGCTTATTTTAAAGTCCAGAAAAAACCCTGAAATTAGACATATGCAAATGTGTGTTGACAATCAAGACTGTGGTAACTAATTAAGGATAAGCGATTGGACAAATTCATCAACAGTAAGCTTTTTTTTTGGCGTTTGAGTTAATGACGGTCATAACCAAGCTTGATTAAAGCCAAAATATTCACGCCAAGAAAAAAAAAAGAAAAATGCACATATCATTATAAACCCTGCATGAAATCAGAGATAAACCAGGTGGACCAAGCTCACCTCAGTCATTTAGGACACAATGATGAGGCGGCACACAATCATGGTAGCCATGGTAACCGTGGAGGATTGGAGAATTCCCCAGAATTTAGAAAAATCTTTATCCCAAATTTTATAAACTTGTCGATGCTTATCTGGATGCCATGTGAAAGGATACATTCTACAGCAGACAGAACCATCTCAGAACAGAGCAACTGCTTAATGCTCAGCACTGTAAAACATTTTACTTTGAAGAAATAATAAAATTTTGTCCCAAGTAATATGAACATAGTTACAAAGTAACATTGTCCACATCAGCAAATTATCTTGATGAACAACAAAATAATGAGGAAGTGAGGCTTGATGTAAATGATCTTTTATTAACAGAAAAACATTGTAACATGAATGCACTCTGTTTGGGAAATTTGCAGTCGATCGGCAGAAACCTGAAGCTTGAATATATTCTCCATAGAAAAGTAGTTTTGTAAACAGTTTTCAGATAAGCATGTAGAGTATTTCAACTCAACAAAAGAGATTCTACAAGTTACAACAAGGCTTGGAGAAAACATTTCTACCTGGTAGAAACGTGATTATGCTCAATCTTTGGCTTTTATTAAGGAAATCAAATGGACACAAACTTAAAATAAAAACTGATTTTATAATTGATCCAACTGAAATACTAATAGCATTCTGATAGTATTTATTATAGTAAAAAGATTTCTAAACATTTTTGTTCATTTGAGTCGTTTGAGGTCAGGCAGGTTAAATTAGGTCTGGATAGACCAACATACAGGCTGCACAGTGGCGCAGTGGGTAGCGCTGTTGCCTTGCAGCAAGAAGGTCCTGGGTTCGATTCTCGGCCCGGGGTCTTTCTGCACGGAGTTTGCATGTTCTCCCTGTGCATGCTGGGTTCTCTCCGGGTTCTCCGGCTTCCTCCCACAGTCCAAAAACATGACTGTCAGGTTAATTGGCCTTCCCAGATTCTCCCTAGGTGTGTGTGTGTGTGTGCATGGTTGTTTGTCCTGTTTGTCTCTCTGTGTTGCCCTGCGACAGACTGGCGACCTGTCCAGGGTGTACCCCGCCTCTCGCCCGGAACGCAGCTGGAGATAGGCACCGGCAACTCCCGACCCCGTTAGGGAGAAGGGTGATGGAAAATGGATGGATGGATGGATAGACCAACATACATCTTCCAAATGTGTAATGTCTGGATGAGACAACCAACGACAAACACACCTTAATGTTAGGCGTTTAAGGAAATATTTTTAATAATTTAAATATGAATGAAAATCTATTTTAAGACAACGCTAATGAAGACAAGTCACCTTTACCATCATGTTGTGTTCTGTTCAAACACAACAGAAAGGACAAGGAAACACTGATGAAGTGAAGGAAGTTATGAAGAAAAAAATCCTACAAAAGAAAACTGAACAAATTCCACAAACATTTCTTTTCCTCAATGCTAAACTCACCGAGCCACCTACCAAAGAATAATCTCTGACACAAGTTCTCAGTTGTTTTTAAATGAACGTGGTTTTTCCTGATAGAACGGTTATTGGAAATCTTTTGAACGCTCATCCTCGGTTGCTTTTGTCCAGGCTGTGGAATATTGGAAAAGACTATTTGAAATTGTTTATGGAATCAGTTTACATTTATCAGCCAGATGTTTAAGGTCAGCTACAGATTAAAGTCATAAAAGCAGTTCTCCATGTTTCTTTGGCAAAAGTCTGATTGTGAAGGAGGAACATTATGTTTTTAATCCAGTGGAGAGGGATGTGGTAAGCAAATGACTTATGTAAGGATATGTTTTTAATAAACTTATGAATATGAAATTGTGGTCATTCTATTGCAAATAAGAAAAAAATGGGAATCCATTACAAAACCCTTAGTTATAAACTGAATTTGATCGCTTTTTCTAAATATGCTTCTTTGGCATATTCAGAAATGCCAAAGGAGTAAACCATTGCAGGCTTTACTGATAGGTTTTGGGTCACTATCATGTTGCAGGGTTGAGTTACACTTCAACTTAATTATGACATGACAGATTCTGTTGGTTATTCTGTGAAGGTTAGCTGGCTTGGTCCTGTTGTAGCAAAGAATCCCCATTTGGAATGAGGTTCTATAGATTTATTTGAAATGGGCTCATTTCAAATAAATGGTGATTCTCAGTTGGTTTTGTCCTGACTGTGGACCAAATCTGCTGATAAGAGTGCTTCATCGGTTTACATGTTTTATGGATCTTATGAAGACCTAAAGCCTTGTTTTCTAATATGGGGCAACTGTTATCAAATCATTTTATGCTGAAACCAAGATCTGTGTTCACGTCCTTCAATATGGTGATTAAATAATTATATTTTAGATTTCGTCTACATCCCCTCGAGCAAGCTTTCATCTGGCTGATTTGTTTTGTCAGAGAAAAGGTACCCAATAAAACATCAAGAGGAGCAAAAACCTGCTGTAGCTCAGAAATGAAATCTTAGGGTCTTTGGAGACTGTTTAATTTACCTGAGCCAGTTTGCATTCAGGGTGAGACATATACTCAAATCATACTTTCCATGTGGTGCATCTTGTCTTTTTTTTAGCTTGCAGAAGCATTTGCTGATGCTGTTCTAAAATTAGAAATGTATAGCAAAATTTGCATTGCATGAGCTGCTGTTCACATTTGCAATTATAACAGAACATAATAGAAATGCAACAAGCATTACTCCCAAGGTTTTTGTTCTGGACTGTGCCCTGTCCTGCCCTCTTCATTTCTGTCAAGTGGGAGCAACAGTCATCACTTGCATAGCTTTGTTTTCTAGATTATAGTCCACTTGTAGAAAAGCACGATGCGGAAGCGAACAACAACAAAAGCCCCCTTTTGGTCCTGCACCTTAAATCAGAACCAAAATCCTTGAAGACTGGAGTACAACAGGAAGAATACAAAGGAATTGCAAACATAGTTGAGTAACATGAAGAGGGAAATACAGCTGCATCATATATCAGTAGAACTGAAACCACGTCAGAAACATTAAATGTTTTTTTTTTCCCAAACTGACTGAACCACATGCCTCAAAATCTGGCACCATCTCTCATCATTTATTAGCAAAGAAATTTCCTGCTTGAACAGTTTTTTGAAATGGGATCATTTCAAATAAATAGTGATTCTCAGTGGCTTTTGTCCTGACTGGACCAAATCTGCTGATAAGAGTGCTTCGTTGGTTTATACTTTTCATGAATCTTAAGAAAACCTAAAGCCTGTTTTCTAATTTGTGGAATATGGGGCAACTGTTATCAAATCATTTTATGCTGAAACCAAGAACTGTGTCCACATTCGTGTCACAAAGTCCAGCCTCTCTCCAGTGCGCAATGGACTTCTAGGGCTCGTCACTAATAGCAGGTGATGCTCTTTATTGTTCCTGGTTGTTACTTCCCTTTATTAATGAATTTTACTTTTGCTAAAAGGAAGTTATTTTCTTCCTTTTCTTTCTGACTCATATGGGGTTTTCATATAGGGCAAGCAAATTTATAAACATTGAAATGTAGAGCAGAATCGTTTTGACTGATGTTAAACTATTAATTTATCCTGAACAGCGATTTGACAAAAGATATTTGAGGACATTGATATATTCTTTAAGTTTCAATTAATGCTGTTACTACCGTAATTGAATAATGTGCATAAAAATGGACACTATACACAAACTCCCAACATCCCCACTCTCAACTTTTAACTTTCCACTCAATCACATTTTGATGTTGAGATAAAATCTCAGAATTAAATCTCTTAATTGTTTCTCCATAGGTTTTATTAACATGTTATTCATGTTGAAAATATATTTTTTGTATTGAGACAAAGGCTAAAAGTACCTCAACATTTTCTGAATTCTACACTGTACAAAGTTTTTATACAAATTAAACTCCTTCCTGGTTGGTACAAGGAAGTAAGCAAACATTTCACTTGCTTGAGGAAAGGATGGGCTTGAAATATTTTAAGTATTGTTGAATGTGAGCCAGATTAGATATAATGGTTTTTGTTTCGTTCTGAGTAAAAGTAGGTGTGTGTTTGCAAGTCTTTGTATATAAAAAGAAGCGATCTTAAAAGATCACAGAACTCGCTCTCATCCTCTCTGAAGAGTATCAGGAGGTAAGTTTTTGAGCAATAATTAATTTCTTTTCATCAACATGATGTAGAACTGCTTTTCGATGTGTCTCTGCCAGCACACCTGAATCAGTGATTGGGCCCCGAGAAGCAATCTGTAGAACCCGACTACAAACCGATGAAGTAATTCAGGTTTCAGGTGTGTTGGACCAGGGACACATCTGACAGCTGCAGGGCATCCGCTGTTAGATGTCCTGACAGCTGAGGGATCCTGATTCAGGGGGTCTGGGGCAAAGTTTGTGTAGGTAATAATTTCTCTGAAACCAAATCCCACACAGTGACTGCCTTTCCCATATATTTGTGAATTAATCCAGTGTAGCAAAACTCAACAGTCTGCAGAACCTGATCTACAGACAGCAGAGAACTTTCAACAAAGGTTTGTATTATTTAATTTTAATATATGCAAAGGTTTTTTTAAAAAACCCTTTGCATAGATTTCTAGCAGAGTGATAATTTAATGAAATGCCTCACATCCCAGTCTAAATCTTTTTATATTTTCACCTGAATATTTTTTCTCTTCCTTCTGATCCAAAAACTCAATTTTGGTGTTCAAACTTCTAACTTCTGTTTCAGACTTTGCTCATTTCATGGTGCATTTAATCATCCTTTTTTCAGTCATGTTTTCCTGATTTCATTTAGAAATGCCTGAAAGTTTCCCTTCAGCAAAACAGGAATATGCAAATAGGCTCTGTGTTATTTCAGGAATCTGTCGCCCTATTGGAAATCAAACATTTTGAGATCATCTGGATCTGCAAATTGTTGCCAACACCAGAACAAGGTTTGTTATGAATCATCATCAACAACAGACTTGTTTAGAAATATCAGTGATTATAATTGGTTGCTTTGCATTTGAGTTATTTGCTGCAGAAGAGACCGTATATCTACAATGCATTAACTAGATCTACATTAACAGTTAAAAACCAACAATATATTAAAGAGGACTTTGATTTATTGTGATTTTCAGTTCTTCCAGAATGTTGAAATGGCTCTGATTGTTAAAGCCTAAATTTACTGATTTTCAAATTTTAATCTAACATATGGGCCTCGTCAGAGCACATATTGTAACTGATTGAATCTCAGTACATTTTATGTTGTGAAGTATTTTGCAGTCAGATGTGGCCAAGCAACTCTTAGAGAAATTTCTTTTATCATAATAACATGGTTTCATATTGAACTATTAAAACTAATGAAAGATTTTGTTCAATCACATTAATGTGGCAAAAAAATCAGACATTAGGAAATATTTACATTTTACTAAAAGTATTTTACGTAGTTTGAAAGCTTTACACATTTTCCAAAGGAAACATGGAGGATTGATGTGAACCCATGAGATCATTGACTGTGTAGGTGAATTTTGAAACTACATTAGACATAAAAATGTTTTTAGTTTCATCATTGTTGTTTCGGTTTTCTTCTGACTGCAGGCAGATTGACACCGAAGACGAACCAACACTGTCAATCAGGATGTGCCTGTTATTGACCACACCTCTCTTCATTGGTGTGGTTGTAATAATTTTGTTACTCTGGAAGAACATCATCACTGTGACAGATTTAATCAAAGGAGGAAAGCAAGTTTCAGATGTAGTAATCACGGCTTTGGATGATCCAAAGATATCAGGAGCATTAACAATAACCGTCACTGTAGTGTTCATTTTGACAAACTCACTGGAAACGACTCTGTTGGCCATGGTTGATATCGCACTGTGGTTGCATTGGCTCAATATCCTCCCACTGAGAGAGTTAATCAGGGTAGCTGCAGACTTTTATCAGTCAGTCGTACCAGGAACAAATCAGACCTGCACTGATTCAAAGCCTGAAGCTAAACGATTGGCTGATGTTGTTAAAGAAAAAAGCACTTTACTGATTTCACAAACCGGCCATGCCGAGATTTACAAACTTCCTCTAGAAGAGAAACAGATCAACATTAAAGGTTGCAAGAGTTTCACTTTTGGAGAGAAATCCATAAATTGTAACAGAAACATCATGGTTCTTGGAGCTGCAGGTGCTGGAAAGTCCACTGTCATCAATGCGATGATAAACTACGTTCTAGGCGTTGGATGGGAAGACTCGTTTCGGTTTAAGTTAGTGGATGAAGGTCAGTCAGACTCACAGCTTCACAGTCAGACATCAGGAATCACAGTGTACAAACTCTACCACCAGGAGGGATTCAGGGTGAACTACTCCCTCACCATCACAGACACTCCAGGCTTTGGGGGAATCGGCGGCGTAGACAGGGACAAGGAGATCACAGAGCAGCTGCGTAACCTCTTTGCTAACCAGGAAGGTGTTGGTGAAATTGATTCTGTGTGTTTCGTAGTTCAGGCAGGTTTAACGGAACTGACATCGACACAAAGATATGTGTTTGATTCAGCACTCTCAATTTTTGGCAAAGATGTGGCAGAAAACATCAGGATCCTGGTGACGTTTGCAGATGAGCAGCAGCAACCAGTTATAGAGGCCATTAAAGTGTCTGGTGTCCCATGTCCTAAAGGTGCAGACGGGCTGCCGGTTCACTTCAAATTCAATAACTCAGTGCTGTTTGCTAACAACAAATCCTTAGTGGAAAGGATATGGTCCAATGAAGAGAAAACCTTTGAGTATTGGAACATGGGAACACAGAACATGGCTGGTTTCTTTGCTAGTCTAGCTAACATCAAAACCATAAGATTGACAATGACCAACGAGGTCCTGAAAGAAAGAAAGCACCTGGAAAGTACAGTGGAGGAGCTGCAGAAGCAGGTTAAACTTGGCTTAGCCAAGCTAGGGGATATCAGGGAGACAAACGAAAAACTCAAAGAGCATGAAGCAGAGATAAGGAAGAATGAGAACTTTGAATTTCACGTTACTGTAAGAAAGAATGAACAAGTTGATATTTCTCATACTGGGAAGTTTATCACCAACTGCCTGCAATGCCATGTTACCTGTCACTTCCCTTGTAACATACTAAAAGATGAGGATAAAAAAGGATGTGATGCAATGGGCAAAGATGGATACTGCACAAGGTGTCCAGGGAAATGTTTCTGGAATGTGCATTCCAACCAAAGCTTCAGGTGGGAATATCAGGAAATTCATGAGACGAGAACAGTGAAAGAGCTGAAAGAAAAATATGAGAAAGCCCTCGGACAGAAGTTAACCTTAGAGGAGCTGATGAGGAATCTGATGTTGGAGTATCGATCTATGCAGGATGATGTGGTGAAACTGATTGCAGAGGCTGCAAAGTGTCTGAACAGAATGAAAGAGATCGTCCTGAACCCAAATCCCCTCACCACTCCAGAATACATTGACTTGCTCATTAAAGGAGAGGAACAGGAGGCCAAGCCAGGCTGGAAGGAGAGAGTTCAGTCTTTGATGAGGATGAAGGGAAAGGCAGAGATCATAGCTAAAGTAGAGAAGGGAGAGGAAATCCTGGCAAATCAGTAAATCGCTGATTCCTTCACAACAAATCTAAACTCAGAACTGTGCCAAGGTGAAGCTAAAATAGATTTACTTCCACAAGTGGAATATGATATGTAGATATATAAACTTTGTCAGACATTATGTTGGGTTTATTTCAAATGAAATGCACATGGGACTCGGGGGAGCTTAAAGAGAGACGAGGTAAAAATTTAAAGGGAAAGAAGCAGGTGACATTCGAGGACATGATTGTTTCAATTAGCAATGATAAAGAAAACATACAAGTTTACCAAAATCTGTAAATTATAGTTAGTTTGCTTGACTATCCTATTTCGAAATTATGCCTAAATAGCATTTTTTTACATTATGAATAAAAATGTAAAGTACCACCTGGAATTTTCTCTATGTAATGTTGAATCCAATTGATCCAATTGTTTTTAAAAGGAAGTTTTTTCAGTTACCCTAACTGTAGCATCTATATGCATTAGTCACCTATAAGGTTCTGTTCATCTGGAGTATATATATTTCGTTTTGGTTGGACAGTAAAATTTTATTTTACTTTTTATTTAATTTACCGTACCTTTGTTTTCAGTTTAATCATCATCATCATTATTATTATTTTTGGGTCTGGTTAATTTGAATGAATTTCTAATTAATTTGAGAGAAAATTTTATTTTCTTTGTGAATCACCTAATTCTTATGAGCAGTTGAAAATTTGAAACTTTTTACTATTTTTTTAGTTTCTTTGGGGTTTCAATGTTTCTTTGTCACATTTGTTTTTGTGTCGTTCCACTTTTAATTTTATCTGCTTGCACACACTGCTGCATGCTTACTGTTGAGAATATATAATTGTGTGGGTTTTTTTCTGTCTTTTTTAGCTATTTGTGTGCATGTATATATATACATGCACACACATGTTAGGGAACACTTTCAAAGCTAAGGCTAAAGGAAATGACACACTAGGGAACAAACTTAAACCTTAAAAACAGCTAAAACCCTGAGTTCCTTTGGATCAAGAGTTATACCCAGTAGTTTATTGTGAGCCATAATAAATGGAACATTGACCAACTTATTTGGTGGTTTTAAAGCTGTCACTTGACAAAATGTAATGTCAAGTGACAGCTGGTTGTCACAGTTGTTTACTATATCATGTGTTGATATCTTTATGTTTTCAAGATGTAAATAACTCTGAGCTCCATTGTTGCAGATATATGATATACAAAAAATAAACTTGATTGATTGATATGAATGTCTTGTAATACTTGATCATTTTTGGGATTATGGCCTTGGTTTATTCTTGACTAAAATTTAATTATTTCTCAATGTAATAATCCTGAAGGGTTTATTGGATCTTGAAAAATTAACCTGCTTCTTGGTTTATTCTCTTTCTTGTAGATTATTTTTTACAGGTCTTGGGATATTCATTGACAAATTTATTAAATTAAATTCTACACACAAATACAACATTATGACTTTGTGGCTTTTGTACAAGTATACTAAAAATTAAAAAACAATAAAACATATAGGTAATCAAATCCTTCACGTAGTGCATTGTTGGTGTAGGACTGGAGTTGAAGACCTCCTGCTGGAAGGAGTCTAACCTTCATTTATGATTATCCCATTGGTAAGATCTTTTGTCAGGGCCAATGCAATAATCATGGATATAAACCCAACACAAAACTGAAAATGGGTTTGATTTGACCAACATTTTAGTGAACTATTCTGTTCTAAGTAGTGTTAGGTTTCATCTTAGTATTTATTTCAGTTAAATGATGTTATAAAAATTGTTCTCAGAGTTAAGTGAGACTATTTAAATCAGGTTTATATGTTGCCTGCATAGTATGTGTGGAACTTGTTCCTCCAAAAGAAGGTCAGGTGGTAGTATTATTAATTATGGTGAATATATATTTAAAACTAATGCTCCTTAAGACACATGACCTGTACTATTATGATTATCGATTGAAACAATTGACATTGGATTGTTTCAATCCTGAATGTCCCTTTAACAGGAAGGGGATACTGATAAAGTTAAGGAAGTTATAAAGAAATATCCATCACCACCATCATAGAAGTGAAACTATTCCAAGACCTTCAAAAGTTTTTTGTTTTGTTTTTGTTTTGTTTTTTTTGCTAATCTCATTGAGTCACTTACCATAGAGAAAACTCTTTCCCAAACCTTTGATCAATTTTAAGTAAACAGAGGCTTCATGGTAGAAGTTAGTTGAAATTCTCTGTGGAATATGCCGAACTTGAGGCATGCAGGACAAATCTGTCCCAACTTAAGAGTTTGTGTCGCTGTCTAGAAGGAAATATCTTAATGGTCAGTCTTAACAATCAAATCAAATATTTTTCTCTTCACTGCCCATTTGTAAATATGAAGAGGTTCAATATTCAAAGTATTTATTGAATGGTACAGGTTTTTATTAGCATTTGAACAATCTAATGTGTAGTTTTATCAATGCGTTGTATGGTCAAAATGAGAACAAGTTTTGCGCATCTGGTATAAGGAATTATTTGACATAAAATGGCTTTAGTCTTGGTCATACTACCGTGGATCAGATCTTGACCCTCACAGATCTTTACACTAGTTTAAGGAAGTTTGCTTCTCCACTCTGCATGGTTTTCTGGATCTCAAGAAAAGTTAAGGGGCTTGACACACAGGACGCAACAAACAACCGTGAAAGGCAAAGGTTTTCCGCCACTTGAGATGAACCCAACACACGTGTTAGTGACTGTACCGTTAATAGTCACGAGTTGATGCGAGTGTGTCACATGGCTGGCCCGCATTTGCACGTCTCCATATACGAGCTCAAAACTTTACATATATGGATTACAACATTCGCTTTGCTGAAAGAGAGCAAACCAAAATTAATGTAGAGTGAGTGATATCGCCTCTTGTGTCAACAAATTCAATTCATTCTATTTATATAGAGCCAATTCACAAAAATCGTCATCCTTGGTAGGTCAGAAAACAGACAGTTCAATTATATGCATATAAAAAATATTACAATTAATCCTAGCTTTCACAGAGAGCAGTAATCTCAATTATTCAAAATAGTTTAAACTGTTTTCCAGCTATGGAATCGCTTGTGTTTTGTCAACTTTGCAGCAATTCCTCATACCAAACATGTCCATCATAGGAGAGGAAAAGAGAAATTCACCTTTAACAGGAAGAAACCTCCACCTGAACCAGAGCCCTTTGTCTAAGCAAAGATACTCATCCTGGTTTTCTTTCAGAAAAACATGTAATTTTATTTTTACTTTTTGATGTTCAGAATGCATTCTATTAAATAAAGATATTTTTTTTCCTGACAGTTGCTGACTCAGATACTAAAATTTTAAATTAAGTGAGAAACAAGATTTTAATTGTCTGAAGGAAAAGCAGAATTGTTCTGGTCTATTTATTTATCATGAACTGAATTTATCCTGAACGAAAATCAAATGAATAACAAAAAACTTAAGAGGACATCAATCTATCTTTTAAAGCTTAAATCAGTCATATTATTCACTGAATAATGTGGCTGAAAACAAACTATGTATAAACTCCAACACACACAAAACTATACAGTCTTGACTTTTCACTAAATCATTACATTTGGATGTATTCTATTATAAAGGTATCACTTTTGACATTTTGAACTTATACACACTAAAACAACCTCAGTAATTCAGCCACTCTGCAGTTTTGCTGAGTTCATCAAGCTGTCTGCTTTTCCATTCTCTCCTTACCAATGTTTCACTTGCTTGAGGAAAGGACAGATATTATTCAAATATTGTTGAATGTGAACCAAAATAGGTATTGTAGTTTTTGTTTTATTCTCAGTAAAATAGTCGCTTGTCTTTGTATAACAGAAGGAGCATCTCTAAAACAACCCAGAACTCTCATCATCTCTGAAGAATAATTAGAGGTACATTTTTGAGCAATGATGAATTTGTTTTCATCAACATGATGTAGAACTGCTTTTTGATGTGTCTCTGCCAGCACACCTGAATTAGTGATTGGGCCCCAAGCAGGAATCTGTAGAACCCGACTTCAAACTGATGAAGTAATTCAGCCAGTTGGCTCAGGTGTGTTGGACCAGGGACGCACCCACCGAATCAGTCCTGATTCAGGTGGTCTGGGCCAAAGTTTGTGTAGCTAATAATTTCTTTAAAACCAAATCCCACACAGTAACTACTTTTCCCGTATTTTTGTGAATTAATCCAGTTTTGCAAAATTCAACACTTTGCAGATCCTGATCTACAGACAGCAAAGAGCTTTCAACAAAGGTTTGTGTCATTTTATTTTAATCTATGCAATGTTTTTTTTTTCTAAACAGTCAGTTTTTACTACAATGGACAGCTACTGTACAATGTGCATCCCACAGCGATGGGACGGATGGATGATTAAGTGCAATACTTCACTTTCCGGTCCAAGACAACGTTCTGTATTTTTCTGAATTATTTCTTTCTCTCCCTTCTCATGCAAACTTTGTTTTGGTATTCAGACTTCTAACTTCTATTTCAGACATTGCTGATTTCATAGTGCATTTAATGGTCCAATTGTCTGTCATAGTTTTCTGATGTGTAAATGGGTTCCATGTCATTTCAGGAATCCTTGACCCTATTGGAAGTCATACATTTTGAGATCATCTGGATGTGCAGGTTGCCAACACCCAACCAAGGTTTGTTATGAATCATTGTACCAGAGTTATTGAGATGTCTGTTTGAAGTCCCTTGTTGATGAAATGTGCTACAAATAAACTGATGTAGATTCCACAGATAATGTTTTAAAATTCTCTCAATTTGATTTCCCCATCATATCGACTCAAAACATGACATTTGAAATTAGATAATTATATCAGACATATGATATATTTCAGAAATGTGAGCTGAGTAAAAGTACATGTTAAAGATACATTTACTCTAACACGTGAGCCTCATCAGAGCATATATTCTAATGGATTGAATGCCACTATAAACTTTGTGTTTTGCAGTTTTTTGCACTCATATGTGGCCAAACAACTTTCAAAGAAATTCATCTTAAATCATGGTAGCATGGCTTAGCCATCAAAACAAATAAGATTTAATGCAAACACATTTATGTGGGAAAAAAAAAATCAAACATTAAGAAATATAAAAATTTTACTAAAAGTATTTTACGTAGTTTGAAAGCTTTACACATTTTCCAAAGGAAACATGGAGGATTGATGTGAACCCATGAGATCATTGACTGTGTAGGTGAATTTTGAATCTACATTAGACATAAAAATATGTTTTTAGTTTCATCATTGTTGTTTCGGTTTTCTTCTGACTGCAGGCAGATTGACACCGAAGACGAACCAACACTGTCAATCAGGATGTGCCTGTTATTGACCACACCTCTCTTCATTGGTGTGGTTGTAATAATTTTGTTACTCTGGAAGAACATCATCACTGTGACAGATTTAATCAAAGGAGGAAAGCAAGTTTCAGATGTAGTAATCACGGCTTTGGATGATCCAAAGATATCAGGAGCATTAACAATAACCGTCACTGTAGTGTTCATTTTGACAAACTCACTGGAAACGACTCTGTTGGCCATGGTTGATATCGCACTGTGGTTGCATTGGCTCAATATCCTCCCACTGAGAGAGTTAATCAGGGTAGCTGCAGACTTTTATCAGTCAGTCGTACCAGGAACAAATCAGACCTGCACTGATTCAAAGCCTGAAGCTAAACGATTGGCTGATGTTGTTAAAGAAAAAAAGCACTTTACTGATTTCACAAACCGGCCATGCCGAGATTTACAAACTTCCTCTAGAAGAGAAACAGATCAACATTAAAGGTTGCAAGAGTTTCACTTTTGGAGAGAAATCCATGAATTGTAACAGAAACATCATGGTTCTTGGAGCTGCAGGTGCTGGAAAGTCCACTGTCATCAATGCGATGATAAACTACGTTCTAGGCGTTGGATGGGAAGACTCGTTTCGGTTTAAGTTAGTGGATGAAGGTCAGTCAGACTCACAGCTTCACAGTCAGACATCAGGAATCACAGTGTACAAACTCTACCACCAGGAGGGATTCAGGGTGAACTACTCCCTCACCATCACAGACACTCCAGGCTTTGGGGGAATCGGCGGCGTAGACAGGGACAAGGAGATCACAGAGCAGCTGCGTAACCTCTTTGCTAACCAGGAAGGTGTTGGTGAAATTGATACTGTGTGTTTCGTAGTTCAGGCAGGTCTAACTGAACTGACATCAACACAAAGATATGTGTTTGATTCAGCACTCTCAATTTTTGGCAAAGATGTGGCAGAAAACATCAGGATCCTGGTGACGTTTGCAGATGAGCAGCAGCAACCAGTTATAGAGGCCATTAAAGTGTCTGGTGTCCCATGTCCTAAAGGTGCAGACGGGCTGCCGGTTCACTTCAAATTCAATAACTCAGTGCTGTTTGCTAACAACAAATCCTTAGTGGAAAGGATATGGTCCAATGAAGAGAAAACCTTTGAGTATTGGAACATGGGAACACAGAACATGGCTGGTTTCTTTGCTAGTCTAGCTAACATCAAAACCATAAGATTGACAATGACCAACGAGGTCCTGAAAGAAAGAAAGCACCTGGAAAGTACAGTGGAGGAGCTGCAGAAGCAGGTTAAACTTGGCTTAGCCAAGCTAGGGGATATCAGGGAGACAAACGAAAAACTCAAAGAGCATGAAGCAGAGATAAGGAAGAATGAGAACTTTGAATTTCACGTTACTGTAAGAAAGAATGAACAAGTTGATATTTCTCATACTGGGAAGTTTGTCCTCACCTGCCTGCAATGCCATGTTACCTGTCACTTCCCTTGTAACATACTAAAAGATGAGGATAAAAAAGGATGTGATGCAATGGGCAAAGATGGATACTGCACAAGGTGTCCAGGGAAATGTTTCTGGAATGTGCATTCCAACCAAAGCTTCAGGTGGGAATATCAGGAAATTCATGAGACGAGAACAGTGAAAGAGCTGAAAGAAAAATATGAGAAAGCCCTCGGACAGAAGTTAACCTTAGAGGAGCGGATGAGAAATCTGATGTCGGAGTATCGATCTATGCAGGATGATGTGGTGAAACTGATTGCAGAGGTTGCAAAGTGTCTGAACAGAATGAAAGAGATCGTCCTGAACCCAAATCCCCTCACCACTCCAGAATACATTGACTTGCTCATTAAAGGAGAGGAACAGGAGGCCAAGCCAGGCTGGAAGGAGAGAGTTCAGTCTTTGATGAGGATGAAGGGAAAGGCAGAGATCATAGCTAAAGTAGAGAAGGGAGAGGAAATCCTGGCAAATCAGTAAATCGCTGATTCCTTCACAACAAATCTAAACTCAGAACTGTGCCAAGGTGAAGCTAAAATAGATTTACTTCCACAAGTGGAATATGATATGTAGATATATAAACTTTGTCAGACATTATGTTGGGTTTATTTCAAATGAAATGCACATGGGACTCGGGGGAGCTTAAAGAGAGACGAGGTAAAAATTTAAAGGGAAAGAAGCAGGTGACATTCGAGGACATAATTGTTTCAATTAGCAATGATAAAGAAAACATACAAGTTTACCAAAATCTGTAAATTATAGTTAGTTTGCTTGACTATCCTATTTCGAAATTATGCCTAAATGGCATTTTTTTACATTATGAATAAAAATGTAAAGTACCACCTGGAATTTTCTCCTTGTAATGTTGAATCCAATTGATTCAATTGTTAGCGCAACTTTGTTTTTGAAAGGGAATTTTTTCATTTACCCAAACTGTATCAGCTATATGTACAAGTCACCTATAAGGTTCTGTTCATCTGGAGTTTATTTTTCATTTTTTTAGACAGTAAATTCTATTTTAACAGAAAAAATTACCGTACCTTAATGTTTTCGATTGAATTAATTTTTTTCCCTGTCTTTCTGGTGCAGCAAATTTAGACTTTTTAATTTGTATCTTTGTGAATCACCTAATTCTTATTTAGCGTATCTGTATGGTTAAGAGTGTACAGCAATTTATTGATTAATGTAAATTGTTAAAATCAATAAGATTGTTAATGGCTTATTTTCTACAGGTCTTGGGATATTCATTGACAAATTTATTAAATTAAATTCTACACACAAATACTCCATTATGACTTTGTGGCTTTTGTACAAGTATACTAAAAATTAAAAACAATAAAACATATAGGTAATCAAATCCTTCACGTAGTGCATTGTTGGTGTAGGACTGGAGTTGAAGACCTCCTGCTGGAAGGAGTCTAACCTTCATTTATGATTATCCCATTGGTAAGATCTTTTGTCAGGGCCAATGCAATAATCATGGATATAAACCCAACACAAAACTGAAAATGGGTTTGATTTGACCAACATTTTAGTGAACTATTCTGCTCTAAGTAGTGTTAGGTGTCATCTTAGTATTTATTTCAGTTAAATGATGTTAAAATATTTTTTCTCAGAGTTAAGTGAGACTATTTAAATCAGGTTTATATGTTGCCTGCATAGTATGTGTGGAACTTGTTCCTCCAAAAGAAGGTCAGGTGGTAGTATTATTAATTATGGTGAATATATATTTAAAACTAATGCTCCTTAAGACACATGACCTGTACTATTATGATTATCGATTGAAACAATCAACAAGAAGGGTTAAAGGGGATACTGCTAAAGTTGAGGAAGTTATAAAGAAAATTCTATCACCACCATCAAAGAACAGAAGTGAAACTATTTTTTCTGTACCAAACTCAATGAGCCACATACCATAGAGAAAACTCTTTCACAAGCATTTAGTCATTTCTGTTTAGGATAGATATTTGAAATTCTCTGTAGCATATGCAGAACATGAGGCATGCAGGTCAAATCTTTCCTGCCATAAGAGTTTGTCGTCGTCTAGAAGGCAACATAATGAGATTGTTAGTTAATTTCATCAATCAAAATTTATTACATTTTAATCTGATTAATGCTAATATGTCTATATGAGAAGCGGTTCAATATTTGAAGTAATCATCGACTGGGACACCTATTAGCGTTTGAACATTTTGTTAATGGGTGATTTCTTTGATCTATTCTTCCACAACTAATCCTTTGACGACAGTCATGATATTAATGCAACCCAAACATGAGTTTTGCGCCGCTGGTCTGAAGGATCATTTTAGATGAAGTAGGTTTTGTCTTGTTGCCACATGACTCCATTCATTTCCTATGGAAATGAATGGAGTCATGTCTCCTGTCAGGTCAAATTCAATTCATTTTACTTATATAGAGCTAATTCATCAAAATGTCATCTTGACGTTTTGCAATAATATAATGGTAATGGTATAATCAATAAACTTTAAATTCTAATGAATATTAAACAATCTCTTGAAAACATTTTAAATATCCAAAATAAACAACTGAAAAAACAAAATGAATTATGATGTCTCTGTAAACACTATTATCTTTCAAAAAATGGTTTTTGTACAAAGAAATAAAAAATCATGCAAATGGAAATTGATTTTCTTTTATCATGTGATTTATTGCTTATTGCCACCAGTCTACATAAAGTACATTACAACTCATTCTAGTGGTCAAGCAGAGCTATCATCGCAAATAATTATTCAAATTAGTTTAAAATGTTTTATGTCTCAGTAGATAATCGCTCCCATTTTGTGAACTTTGCAGCAATTCCTCATACCAAGCAGAAAAAATCCCCTTTAACAGGAAGAAACCTCCAGCAGAACCAGAACCTGGATCAGTACTAGTGACTAAAACAAGCAGATGATGTGATTTAGAAATATTTTCCTTGTTTGTTAAAAGTAAAATGCTAAGCAAAGGTTTTCATCCTGGTTTCTTGCTGAACAACATGCCGTTTTCTTTCCTGGTGATCAGAATGCCAATTAGTACAGTTACTGACTCATGCAGTAGAGTTTTTTAATTAAGTCAGAAATATACTTTCAACCATTTAAAGGCAGAGCACAACTGTTCAGGTTGATATAAGTAATAGTTATAGAACTAAATACTCCAAAATCAAATGAATAACAAAAATCTTGAGGACATCAATGTATCTTTTAAAGCTTAAATCAATCTTATTATCCACTGAATAATGAGGCAGAAAACTAAATCACTACATTTGGATGTATTCTTTTAAGTCAGTTTTCGTAACATTTGTAAACATATACACACTAAGATTACCTCAAACTCGGTTTTTAATGAGTTCATCAAACGGTCTGCTTTTTGATTCTGTCCCTACAAGGAAGTATATCAATGTTTCACCTGCTTGAGGAAACGACAGATGTGACATGTTTATTGTTGAATGTGAGCCAAAGTAGGAATGGTGGCTTTGGTTTCATTCTCAGTAAAAGTAGGTGTGTGTTTGCAAATCTTTGCATAAAAGAAGGAGCATCTTTTGAGCAAAACAGAACTCACCCACCATCATCTCTTAAGAATAATTGGAGGTAAGTTTTTGACCAAGGACTTTGTTTTCTTAAACAAGATTTCTTTCAAGAATTTTCACCTGATAAATTTTCCAATATTTTTGTGAATTAACAGTTTTCCAGAACTCAACACCCTTGAGAACCTGAACTACAGAGAGCAAAGAACAAGCAAAGGTTTGCATCTTTTTACTTAATATATGCATTTTCTTTTGTAAATGCATTAGTCCATTGTTATTTAGCTAGTACCCCAGACTAAATCTGCTTTCTGCTTTCATTTCCTCCCACAATCAAATGTGGACAAATTTGGAGAAAAAAGTTTTTTTAAAACCTATTTCTTAATATTTCTCTGAATTATTTCTGTCTCTTCCTTCTGATCCAAATTGTTGGTGTTCGAACCTCCAACTTTTGTCAGACTTTGCTATTTAGACTGTGAATTTATTTAATGTTCTGTTCATCAGTTGTATTTATTTTTCTTGTAAGCAAAAATGATCTTAAATACATTTTACTTACATTTACTGACATTTTTTCTGGCTTCAATTTAAAAACGTGAACTTAATGTTTTCAGAACAAGATCTAAATAGATTCTGTTCATTTCAGGAATTTGCCGGTTGCAACTCAAAATCCAAAAAAACGTCAATCATCTGGACCTTCAAGTTGTTTCGCCAACAAACAACCAAGGTTTGTTGTGAATCAACTTAGCTTTACAACTTTAAAAAAAGAGAGAAACCCCATCATTAGCCTTTTTACTATGAAGCTGCAGCTGTTTAGACCAAATATCTGCATCATTGGCATCAATTTACACAAAAACTGAAGATATGAGTTAAAACAATACTTCCCAAAGTATTTTCATTTTCCAGGGGACACCCAAGAAGAATATAAGGGTATTGTAAGAGTTGAGATCACTTTGTACCAGCAAGACTTGGTTAGGGGAGATCAACGCTGACTACAAGAACAGACTAAAAGCATATTTCACAGTGAGTTACACAGTGTCTAAAACCAGCAAGTTAAAGACTTGATATGACCTCCTGCCACAGATATGGTTGGGACAAAAGGCTAAGAAAAACTGTACAGTCAATGCCTTGGTCACATTTCTCTCTGTGCCTTTCTAAAATGGCAAAGAATAACTTAGAACAATAATGACAGTGAATATGAACAAGTGTTTAGTACATTTTATGCACTAAACTGATGTGGCTTGACAACACATCTCTATGTACAAGCAATGCATTAACGAAGGGACAATTAAGGAGGGCAAGGTCTTCTGTAAGCTTCCGGAAACAACAACATCAGAGGAAATTTTCTAAATACTCAACGGCACTTAACAATCAAGTGGTGGAACGGCAGATGTCATTTTTCCAGGTGTAACATTTTGGTTTTTGTTTTCTTGTTTAACAGGCTGATTGACAACAAAGACCTGCACCGACTATCAAGATGTGGCTGTTGCTGACCCTAACTCTCCTCATAGTGGTTGTATTTCTGATGCTCCACTGGCTGAACATCATCACACTTACACATGTGTTCACATCCGAGAGCAAGATCTCGAAGTTGGTTATCGCAGCGTTAGACGATCCCAAGATATGTGGGACGTTGACACTGACAATCACTGTGTTCTTCATCTTCTCGAACTCCCTCACAGCAATTCTCTTGGTTGTTGCGTCTGCAGTATTTAGCCTGCATTGGTTGAATGTCGTTACACTGCCAGGTTTCTTCCCATCAGCAGTAAAAGATCCTAAGATATCAGGAGCAGTAACAATGTCAATAATAGTGTCTCTCACTCTGGCAACCTCGTTGACCACAACTGTCTTGGCTGCTGTGAATGTTGTACTTTGGTTTCTTTGGCTGAAAATCCTCAACCTGAAGGTGATATTTGAATGCAACTTCTTAACGTTGTTCATCCTGGTGTTAGATGATCGGAAACTATCAGGAGCTCTAACACTGACAATCACTGTGTTCTTCTTCATGTCAAACACAACATTAACAATTTTCTTAGTAACTGCATTTATAGTATTTAGTTTGCATTGGTTTGACGTCGTTACACTGACACAGTTCTTCCCATCATGGTTAAAGAATCCTAAAATATCAGGAGTGTTGATGGTGATGATCGCAGTGCTTCTCACCGTGTCAACCTCACTGATAACGGCTCTCTCAATTGCTGCGATTGTCATACTTTGGTCCAATTGGCTGAAAATCATCAACCTGACGTATGTATTTACATCTGAGAGAAATTTTTCAGGGTTAATCTTCACAGCATTACATGATCCTAAGATATCTGGAGCGTTAATGCCAACAATCACTGTGTTCTTCTTTATGTCTAACATAGTGGTAATAACTCTCTCAGTCCTTGTGTTTGTAATATTTAGTTTGCATCAGTTTAACATCATTACACTGACACACATCTTTGAGTTAGGATTAAATAATCCTAAAATATCAGGAGTGTTGACGGTGACCATCACTGTGCTTCTCACTTTATCAAACTCTCTCACCACAACTTTTTCAGTTGCTTTGATTGTCACCCTTTGGTTAGATTGGCTGAACATCATCACGCTGACTGATGCATTCACATATGCAAGGAGCCTCTCAGAGTTGGTCATCTCAGCATTAGACGATCCCAACACATCAAGCATGGTGACATTTACAGTCACGATGCTTTTTATCTTCTCAAGCTCCCTCACATCTACTCTCTTGGTAGTTGTGTCTGTAATATTTAGTTTGCATTGGTTGGACATTGTTACACTGCCAGGTTATGTCCCATCAGCATTAGACAATCCTAAAGTATCGAGAGCAGTTGCAGCGACTATTGCAGCGTTTCTCACTCTGTCGAACCCACTGATAATTGTGTTGGCTGCTTTTAATTTTGTACTTTGGTTTGATTGGCTGGAAATCTCCACACTGACAGAAATTTTCACACTGTGTTCAGAATCATTCATGTCATTCATTAATGAATGTAGTGATGCAAACACCTGCACTGATTCAAAGTCAGAAGGAAAGGACCTGAGAAGCAAAGGTGTGAAGTTTGAGGATGTCAGGGAGGGAATACGAGTCAGACTTGGTTTACCGAGCGTAACAACAGCAGGAAGACGACACAAGTTAAAGTTAGCTTAGTCAAGACTGATATCAGGGAGACGATGCGTGTTAAACTTGGCTTCACCAAGCTTCAAATCAGGGAGAAAGTTGAAGACAAGAAGGATGAATAACTCAGACCATGAAGCAGAGATCAGAAAGAATAAAAAACTTTGGTTTCATGTCATCATGGAAATAAGCAGGTTTATGTTTGTCACGCCGTGAAGCTCTTAGTTTATCTGACTGACCGCTCATTCACCAGATTTATTCTCAGGTCTTTTCAAAGTTAAACTGTTATTTTTAGCTAAATGGTTTTCATCAGTCCATGAACAAAATTTAAGCAAATTTCCTAGAGTTTCCTCTCTAGGTAATTTTAAATCCAGCTGATCCAAATGTCAGCATGATTTTGAATTGAAACTGTTGAATTGGGCATTTTCCCAAACTCAACCAGGTTATTGTTTCCCACCTCAAATGTTTTGTTCACCTGGAGAATCATGTAGTTTTGGTTTGACTTCATAGGACAATAGATTCAATATTTATCCAAATCTTTTATATTTTTCTTTTTTTCAGTTGTAATTCATTTTATGTTTTGTCATTGTTGTGAACTAAAACACCTTATTTCACTCAGTTTTACATCTTTTCTGTATTTGGGGTTCCTGATGTTTCTTGATACTGAGTTTGGGGTAAAAATCTTTAAAAATGTTATCTTTGCTTTAAAACATCATATCTGTCTTTGTTTCTTGTTGGATTCTTCCCAGGGTTTTCCTGTAACTCCATGTTTCATGTCCTGTTTTTGTTGTTGAAATTTTCTCATTAAAAAACTTATAAAACGCATCATTTGAAGTCTGTGCCTTGACTTTGACCACAGATACAAAAACATCACAGGATGTTATAATTAATTCAAAGTAGAAAAAGGAAAATAAAATCCTTGCCAAGCAGTTTTTAGTATAAAGTAATAGCATTATGACTCCTGTAAGATCAGACTTAGTGGTTTCGTCAAGAAAATATAATTAGCTTACAAAGAAGAGCAAAAACCTGTTGGACAGAAATATGTTGCTTGCTGCCAAGAGATTTGTTGTCAGTTTGTCCTTTATTCTTGGACAGACCTGGAGATGACGGCTGAGACTCGCTCAGTAGACGGACAGAAAAATGGCCGGAGGATTATTCTCCCAGTTTGTAGCAAACTGGTTTTGTTGGTCTGTAAGGCCAGAGTTTCCAGAGATTTAAGGAGGAAATATTCTGCCAATCAATGGCAAACTCAGGATTGATCATCTTCCAGCTCTAAAACAATACAGTCATAGAACCATATGATCAATGTCAGTTGATTTTGTGGAGATCATCTCCCCCTGCTCTAAGGAGTCATCGTCAAGGCCAGGAAATCTGGCTGATTCCCAGAAACCTGGTCCTTCCTGATTCTCCCAGATTTTTCAGCAATTCTAATTCATCCATCCTGATCAATTCTGTTCCATTATTTCTGAAGTAGAAATAATGGTTTTGACATTTCAATGACATTTTGCATTGAAATGTACAATGTCTTCCATCTTGGCAAGTATTTTAGCCAAATGATTTTAAAGTATTGTTAGGCCTGTCGCGATAAACGATAAGTCAATTAATCGAACGATAAAACTATCGACCTCATTTTAATTATCGGCTATATCGTTTCTTCCTGCCTTTTTCTCTGACTGTTGATGACACTGAATGAAAAAAGGCTCAACTCCGGTGCTCTCCACTTCCTCCCTTCCTTACTTCCTTCCTCCCTTCCTTCCTTCCTTAGTGTAATGCCCAGCGCGCGCTGCACCATCTTATGTCGCCGATTGTCGGCCCATTATCAAAACCTGAGAGACACATTAGCGACAGAAATCCTCGCTATAACGGTTCGATCAAACCGTGTTGTGTCCAACAATGGACACAAAATAATAAGTCCAGTTCACTAATTTTGAAACCAGGCATTAATCGATTCCTTACTACAATCTACCTGCAATGCATGTAGCTAGTGTCAGTCTGACTGAATGAAAATCATTAGAACTATTTATGTCACGTTAACGAAGAACAGCTGAAAAGTTACCGGGTTTTCTGGTAGAAATTTCGCTCCAACTCCTCCCCTAGTTATTGATATTTTCTTTGCATGAACTGTTGAATAAACATTCATGTTGTTTCCGATGTCTGCTGGACTTCGGGTTGCGCCGTGTCAGCTGTTCGGGATTCCCTCCGTGTTTCCCCTCAGAAAGCAGGAGGAGAATCCGCGCTTTCTGATTGGCTACCGGTCACATTCAACAGGCTGCGTCACTCTCCCAGTCTGGATAAATCCTTGGTTTAGATCGGAGCGGCACAACGATCTACCGTAACACACAACACTAGTGACGATCTCAGAATGAAGAACGTTCTAAGATTGTCGTTCAGGGTAAAAAATCCTGCAGTTTGAACTATTGATCAGGCAGTGGGATGTCTTCTCTATTTAAATCTAATGATTACTGAAGGGCAATAAACTATACAGACTTCATAATCTGCACTCTTTTGGTTGAATGCAGTGTTTATTTCCACTTTGGTTTTATGTTGTTTAGTTTTTATTCAAGTACATTTATTGTTAATGGAAACTAAGAATCTATTTTATTTTTGGTTTTGGTTGTTTTATTTATTTTGTGTATCAGTCCCAGTGTTAAGTGTCTTTAAAGTAAAGTGTTTCTATCTTTGGTAGGAAATCGCATGACTTACGTAATTTCCATTAAATAAATGTAAAAAGGTCTTCAAACAATATTATCGTTTATCGCAATAATTTTTTGAGACAATTTATCGCCCAGCAAAATCTGTTATCATGACAGGCCTAAGTATTGTTTTTCTCAGAGTTGTTTGTGGTCACTAAGGCCTGCTTAGTAAATGCATGCTCCAAACTTGTGTTCAAAAGAACAGCAGGTGGTAATATTTTTAAATATGGCGAATATATTTAAAATTAATGCTTCCAAAGATGTGTGACCTGTTCGTCTCTACATGTTGATTGAAGATATACAACAGGAATGGTAGAAGGTAATAGAGATACATTTAGGAAAATATCTTTATCATATATCAGTAGAACTTAAACTACTCCAGGAACATGAAATGCTTTTTCCCCAAACTCACTGAGCCACATGCCACAGATCTGGCACGAATCATTTTTACCTCAACAGAAGTTTCCTGGTTGAACAGTTATTTGAAATGGGATCATTTTAAATAAATAGTGATTCTCAGTGGCTTGTTTGTCCTCCCAGTGGAATAGTAGACCAGATCTTGATGCTCACAGATCTGCTGATGATTCTCTGGTTTACGTGTTTTATGGATCTTCATACTAACCGTGTCTAACCCAAACACTGTGGCAATTTGTGGGGCTGAAACTATGACAGCTTGCAGTGACATTGGAAAGAGATTTGGCTTTGAATGGTAAAACCTGTAAAATCAAATCCTGAAAAATAAAACTGGCCTTGAAAAGCAAAGCAGTGAGATTTAAGAGCTGATGAAACTTTCTGATGAGAAGTTTTCAATGGCATCATTTTGGTGTTGTTAGCTCGTTAAACAGCAAGTTCCTTCAATGCCTTTTTGGTATTTTATCCTTCAGTGTGATTTTACAGTATTTTATTTTTGTCAGTGTAAGTTTCCATTGGACTCTGCTAAAGATTCTACTGGTCACTGATGAAAAACTTGAAGTATTTTATTTTTACTTCCTCTTGTTCAGAAAAGTTTCTATTGCAAAGCAAAGATATTTTCTTCCTGGTACAGCAAGTGACACAAGGAAAAGTCAAAGATGAAGAGTTTTTAATCAGTTGAAGGTGGAGCAGATTTGCTTTCTGATAATCTCCATACAAGGAAGCACAGAAAAATGTCACTTCCTTGGGGAAAGTAAAGGCTTCAGATGTTTCATTATAAAGTTGAATGTGAGCCAGAACGGATGTGATGGTTTTTGTTTCACTCTGAGTTAAACTAGGTGTGTTTAGAAGTATTTGTATTCAAGCAGGAGCAACACTGAAAGATCACAGATCTCACTCTCATCGTCTCTGAAGAATACCTGGAGGTAAGTCTGAACAACGCTGAACTCATTTTGTTAAACTGCCTCCGATGTGTTTCTGCCAGCAGAATCAATGATTGGGCCCAGAACCTGAGTTCATACTGAGGAGGAAACCATTTCTAAATGTTTGTCCAGGGACACATCAGTGCTTTAGCTTCAACAGTCCTAGCTAATCTAATTTCCTTAAACAAATCTCACTCTGTCACTAATTCTCCCATATTTCTGTGAATTAACACAGGTTAGCAAAACTCAACACCTGCAGACCCTGAGCTACAGAGGACAGAACAGTCGGCAAAGGTTTGCATCATTTCATTTTAATCTTTGACAGAAATGTGATTTAGTCCGACCCAACTGCTTTGATGGAAACTGACTTTGCTATTCTCACTATTGTTGGGATTCAATGTTTTAGTTATCAGTTGTATTTATTTTGCTTGCAAACATTTACATAAATAGTCATATAAAGTTTGTCAACATCAAACAACTGGAGTCTTTTTATAGACATGCAGTTGATGCTTGCAGTTCTGAACCTCTAATATTCATGATTGTCATGTTCAGAAAAACCCTTCAGCTCATTGAAAGGGTTTTCTCTGTGTGCAGCAGAATTAAATCAATAAACAGGTTTTCATTCACACAATTTTACTGATATTATTCACAAATATTTTATTGTTTTTCATCAGAACAAGAAAATGTCAACATGTTCTGTGTTTATTTCAGGAATTTGTCAGACTGGAAATCTAAACACTTTGAGATTATCTGATTAAAAAAAAAAAAAAAACTCCCATTAAAAATGTGTGTAAACCTGCCTGTCAGAAACATACATGATTTTCACCCAAATGTGTGCATCTTTCAAAGAAATCCGTCTTTCATGAGAGCAGCTTAATTTAACAGAATCTATTAAAACAAATGATTTAATCTCATCACATTTATTCTGACAACAAAATGCCACATTAGGAAATATAAGAGATTTATGATAAAAGTTAGTTGTGACCTTTTTAACAGATTTTTTCCAAGAAACCCCATAATTATGGTGGAAGTTTCATTTTCTGTGAGGAATAATTTTAATTTCCTGCATTAATAACTCGTGTTAATTAGATATTAAATCAACTATTTTCTCTATCTTGTAATTGCAGGCAGATCGACACCAACAGTAACGATCATGATGGGCCTGTTGTTCACTCTACGCCTCCTCATTGCTGGAGTCGTGTTGGTTTTGTTGCTTTTATTACTCTGGCAGAAAATCATCACTGACAGACTTAGTCAAAGTCGGAGAGCAAGTTTCAGATGTAGTGATGCCAGCGTTAAAAGATCCAGCGATATCATTTACTGTTTAGCTCAAGCTTAGCTCTGGAGAAACTGGATGCTGAGCGCAGCAGCTCAGAGGAAATATGTGGAGGAAACAAAGACAAAACATTGGCTTGGTTGTTACAAGAGGAGAATCTTCCAGTCACCCAAACTGTAGTAACTTTATTAAACACTTGAATGTATTTTATTTCTTATTTTCATGCTTTTTTTTTCAGTTTCTGAAATTTAATTTGTAGTGTTTTTATGTTTAATTTTACTTCCATGCAGATATTAATATTGCAACTTATTGTGTTGGTGTGTCAACAGAAGGTTTAATGCAGTAATAAAATGTGTTTATTTCAGACATTACATTGTTTTTGCTCTGCTCCACAGGCCTGTCGTTGCTTGTTTCCCAAATCAAAAGTAGTTTTGATTAAATTATGGATTCATTGAGTAAAGCAGATGCTGTCACATTGGGGGGTTTCTCTGTGTTGATTATTGCTGTTAAGGTGTTGCCATATAAGTTCATTCCTGTTTAGTTTCACAGTTTATTTTTGTTTTTATTTGTTGTTGTCAATCATTTTGTTCATCTTTATATTTGTCTTTAGCAAAGCAGCAAAGAAGGACTTACTGACCGTCTCGCATTAAAATATGGCACCACAGTTAAATAATTAGCAGCAACAAAATCTCAGTCATATTATTTATATTTCTGTGGAATTTAGCAAGAATAATTTGGTAATTTTATGTGACCTAAAACAAGTGACTCTTGGTCTGATTTAACTTCACAGTGAGGAAAAAAGGTGAGTCTTTCCTGTGGTGTATGTAAACTTCTGGTTTTAGTTGTGGAGGCTCTGCCAGCCCTCTGACCTTTGACCTGTTCCTACCCTGGGCGTGTTGGAGAGGCTCCAGTCTGCAGCTGAACCTGAACTGGGCAGCAGAAGTGAGAAGCTGCCTTTCAGTTTCAGATTAACGGGGAATTTTCCAAAACGTTTGGGTTCTTTCAGGTCCCAGATGGGCGTTTGAGTCCAGACAGCAAGAGCAGATTTTATTCTGGTTTTTCTCTCAATATCAGCAAATGTCAGCGTAAGTCACCCTGACCTGCTTTTCCTGCTACGTTACACATATTCTGCAGAAAAAGAAAAACATCTAACTTCATTCAAGCTGCGTAAAAACAAACAATTTATTTTTCCACAGTGACTAAACTTCCCTTATGTTGGTTGGGATCAACATGATTATATTATTGTAACCAAAAACAGAGGAAAGTCATTTTCATAACTTCCATTATACATTTTGTTGGTATTGCCCATTTTAAACTGTAAACTTTGGTCAAAAACATTAAAATAATGATTTTGTCTCATTCCTCCAAACAGATCTGGTGAAATTTGGCCAAATGTTGTGACTTTCCTGCAATAATCTAATATAGAAACATCTGTCAGGGTGGAAGCGGCTTGTTGTCGCCGTTGAGGCTCCGCCCACTGACAGGACGCCACAGCTTCCTGTCCACGCATCAGATTCTCGTTAGGAGGGTTGAAAACCACAGACTCATTTCTCAGAAATGACAGAATCAGCAGGATATCAGAACACAGAGAGAAAAGCAGCAGAAGGTTTGAAATAAATGAATTTCATAGAATCCAAGCAGCATTTCTGTGCAGAACGGTTTAATCAAGTTAAACTGTAGGTGTGTGATTGTTGGCTGGAGGTTTGATAATCCTGTGAGATTATAATTTCTAAGCCAGCCTTCCAGCCTCGGTACCTGCTCAGGTTCAGGTTCTGGAGATCAGAATCTCTTTCAGATCAGAGCAGAACTGATTTCACTTCATGTTGATGCAGAGAAACTGAATTCGTCTCAAACGTCATTTTCAGGTTTTCCAAAGAGCCTCAAGTTAGAAAAGTAATTTAGTCATTAATGTTTAGTGACACCCGGCCTGGGAAAACATTTCTATTATGATTGGTTTATGCCATTTCATGAATTTATTCATGTTTTT
>CAJVRI010001511.1:0-18910 GCA_911649635.1 Poeciliopsis gracilis
AAACTCCTGGATGCTCAGATGAACAAAGGAGTAGACGGAGATGTTGCGTGTCCCTTTCTCTCTTTTAAACATCTCAGTGAAAACTCCTGAGAACAAAGCAGCATCTTGGATGTTGATGCCGCACTGTTTGAGGTCTTTGTCATAGAAGATCAGGTTTCCCTTCAGCAGCTGATCAAAAGCCAGTTTTCCTAGAGACTCAATCAGCTTCCTGTTCTCTGGACTCCAGATAGATTTTGTCTTTTTTCCTCCATCATACTTTTCCTTGATTTTGAGTTGAACCAGCAGAAACTTTATGTACATCTCAGTCAGAGTCTTGGGCAGCTCTCCTCTGTCTTTGGTCTTCATCACTTCCTCCAGGACTGTAGCAGTGATCCAGCAGAAGACGGGGATGTGACACATGATGTGGAGACTTTTGGATTTCTGGATGTGGGAGATGATCCTGCTGGCCTTCTCTTCATCATCTCTGAATCTCTTCTTGAAGTATTCCTCCTTCTGGGGGTCAGTGAACCCTCTGACCTCTGTTACCATGTCAACACACTGAGCAGGGATCTGATTGGCTGCTGCAGGTCGTGTGGTTATCCAGAGGAGAGCAGAGGGAAGCAGTTTCCTCCTGATGAGGTTTGTCAGCAGAACATCCATGAGCTGGACTCTGTAACATCAGTCAGGATCGGATTGTTTTGAAATCCAGTGAAAGTCGACTTTCATCCAGACCATCAAAGATGAACAGAACCTGGAACGTTTCAAAGCTGCTGATTCCTTTGGTTTTAGAAAATAATTTATGAATCAGTCCTAATAAGCTGAACTTTTCTTCTTTCAGCAGATTCAGCTCTCTGAAGGTGAATGGAAATATGAAATCAATGTTCTGGTTGGTTTTGCCTTCAGCCCAGTCCAGAGTGAACTTCTGTGTTAACAGTGTTTTCCCAATGCCAGCCACGCCCATGGTCATCACTGTTCTGATTGGTTGATCTCCTCCAGGTGGGACTTTAAAGATGTCTTCTCTTCTGACTGTTTCTTGTTCCCTGGATGCTGTTTCAATGCGTCTGACCTCATGTTCCTGGTTGACCTCTCTAGTTGACCCCTCTGTGATGTAGAGCTCAGTGTAGATCTGGTTCAGATTGGTTTTATTTCCATGTTCAGCGACGCCTTCAGAGAGACTTTGGAACATCATCTTCAGAGACGCTTTAAGGTCAGGCTGATACTGACCAACAATATCTGAAAAAAGAAAGAAAAACAAACAAAATAAAAACAATTTGCAATATTTTAACAGGTAACTGGACTAATAAAGTGGCCAGTTTGGTTCTTCATAAACTTCGATGAAGGAAACATAATTCAATAATTAGAGAAAGTTATTCCAGCGTCAGTCTCAGGGCCGGCCCAAGGAATAAGAAACTAAGCAGCCTCAGGGCCACCAAGGGCCCATCAGTGGACCTGATTTTTTTATATCCATTTCTGTGTCATCACAATAACAAAAACTCACAATTTCATCATGAAGTGATTTGTTTTTACAATATATTTGATAATGTTTGTAGAAATCATAATTTTAGAGACTAAAAAGAAATAAATTTGCTCCTGGTGCTTCCAGAGCCGATCCAAATGTCCAAAGCTCCGGTCAGAAGATAATTTGACAAAACAATGTCTCAAAAAAGGATTTATCCTTCAGGGAGAAAGAAAAGAGGAAGAATAGAAAGAAGATTTGTTTTAATGTGTCTTGGTAATGTAATGTTTAGAAAAGAGATTTTCTGCTGATAGAAAATTAACTTTATTGCCACTTTGAACGATTCAGTTCAACAGCCAAACATTTATGCTGCGTCTTTGTGTGAAACTGAGTTTTATCCTGAAATGACTTGATTCTCTGGTTGCTCTGAATATTTCTCAGGTATTTTGGCTTCAAAACGCCGTTTTATAACGTTTGATGCTCTTTGAATTGTTCTGAATATTCCATACTCTATGTATGGACATCTTTTCATGCTCCTCACTCTGTTTTCACTGTTTCTACATCTCACTGCCACACATTTACTATTCAGATTTAAAAATAAAAACTAAACACAGCTGTAGTAAAAAACCTGATTCAGTGATAAAGTTGGAACAAAACCATCAGAGTCATTGAATGCAGGAGTTTTCAGTAACATCAACTCTTCTGCATCATGTCATCATTGTCCTTATAGAAACAGAAAAATGTTTCCTCGCTTCATTTTTCAGTCTTTATGAAAGAAATCTGGAGAAAAAGCTTCAATCTGCCAAAGAAACGACTCATTACATCAGTAATGTTCACATTTAAAATGACTTTCCTCAGTCAGAGTCTGGATTGGATTTTTTAAAGAACAATTACAGACTGGAAATTGTTGAGCCAATCTGTAATAATCCTAACAGATTGTTAGTATTATTACATTTTGCATTCATACTGTAAATATATATAATGCAGTCTGTGTTATATTGTCAGAGTGAATAAAGGTTTCAGTTCTAGTTGTTGGTCCCCAGATTGTCCTCCACTCCTCTGTTGCTGCTGCAGCTCTGCTGTCCTCACATTCATCTGCCTGATTGTTCTCCAACAACATTTGGATCACAAACTATTCACTTCCTGAAGAAGCTTCTGTAACATAACTCCTTATATTCTACATTTACCATCATCTGCCAGGCTGAACCTCAACCACACCTTGAACCAGGAGCTTTTCAGAGACTTCAGTGACCTCTGAGGTTGCTCAAAATCACTTTCTGCCTCGTGAAATCCATTTTAGTTTTTGAAGTAGATCACATTAAAGATGCTCAAGGTAGCGAGAAATTATGTGGAATTGTCCTTTAGTCATTTCCTGAATTGTAAGATACAATTTTCCAGCAGAACCTTAAAGGCCTGGTGTAATAATCAATAAAAATAGAATAAAAATCCTTTTCAGCAGGTCAGATTCACCATATTGGCAGCTGGACAATTTGCTGACCTAGAACTTTTGCCAGCTCTTTTTATTTTGTTTTATTATTATTCACTTTATTTCTGTTATTCTAAACATAACATTAATATCAACCAATACCCTGAGCCATCATTTCTGCTATTTCATTCCCCTTAAACTCATAATGAGCTGAAACCCAAATAAAATGACCTGTAAGAATCATCAAACTGATTCTATGAACTGTTTGTTTTATTTAGAGTTGCTCATTTTAAAAATGAAAACAATAATAATAATAATTATTAATAATGATAATCAGACCTTTGGGCATTTAAATAACTTAGAAACAACATAATATGTAGGAGAAAACATAAAATACAGAAACTCTTCAGCTGTGAGTTTCACAATGTTTATGATTTTAACTAAAATGTGCAAATTCATCAAACTGATTATTTAAACTTGCTGCAACACGACCCTTCAGAGTAAGAGTCTTCACTTATCATTTTAAAATGAACAAAATAAAGTCTAATTTGTACATTTATCTTGTGGCCATTTTTTGAACAGGCTGAAATGAAATGAATAGTTTATTAAGTCGAGTTTCTGAGACATAAAACATTTAAACCTTAAATGTCCAAATCTCAACTAAAGATGTGGATCTGGTTCCACAGAGACGACAGAAGGAAGAAGCTCTGATTGGACATGTTCAGTCTCACCTGGAGCTCGGCTGCTCTGATTGGCTGTGGGTCCGGATCCTGTTCTGGGTCGTTTCCCCCACTGGGGGAAGCTGGTCCAGCCCGGATCCATCAGAACATTCTGACCCAAAGCACAGCACAGCTCCTCCTCACTAAAGCTGCTCCTGTGAAGACATTTCTTCATCACTGAAATATTCACTAGCAACAGGCTGGAGCTGAACATGTTCATGAAGGTCCACAAAGAACAAGGGACCAGAAACTGGGTCAGAACAGAACCTCAGAACATTGATGGTTTCTGGTTTTAAGTACTTCATTGAATTATATTTGGTATGATGACTGATGCCAGT
This sequence comes from Poeciliopsis gracilis, assembly GCA_911649635.1. Classification (NCBI taxonomy): domain Eukaryota; kingdom Metazoa; phylum Chordata; class Actinopteri; order Cyprinodontiformes; family Poeciliidae; genus Poeciliopsis; species Poeciliopsis gracilis. The sequence goes on from CAJVRI010001511.1 coordinate 3,919, forward strand.
GTTCCCAGTCTGGAAGATGCTGGTTTCACTGCTTCAGTGGGTTTACAGACAATCTGCATTGTTGCTCTTCTCATGCTTGGTTGTTTCTGTTTTCATGCAACATTTTAATCCATATTAATTCATTCAGACCTTCATTCAAACTACTGATTTACTGACCAACATCCTTCATGTCTAACTTTAAATTAATAAGTTAGAAAATTAAGTTACTGTTTATTAAAACACTGAGATCAACCAGTTAATTTATATTTTATCTCTATAGATTCACATGAATCAGATAGAAACTGGTTTCTTACTTTCTGTCTGAGGGTCCAGGTTCATTACTGAAGTCTGGAGGACGATGTTTGGACCGGTCACTCCTCAGAGATGGACTGATGGATCCTGCAGGTTCTGCTCTCCATCTGTGGTTCTGTCCTCTGAAACACAATCATGTTGTTATTCAGATCATCAATCAATTAGAAACTGATAAAAATCAGAGAAGAAGCTCTGAATGCAAACTGCTGCAGAGAAGCAGAAGGTTTAAAGCTCCAGAATGAAACATTCAGACTGATTTGTTGGGTCAAACTCAACATTTTCTCTGGGTCACAGCAGAACCTGCAGAACAACAGGCTCAGGTTCCAGTTTGATGGAGCTGATCAGATCATATTTCTAGGAATTATTCCACAAAGTTCTTCTATCGTATCCATTGATAGAACTCCAATACCCAGAATGCACTGCAAATACTCTCACTGCTGCCATCTAGTGGTAGAAGGTGGAGAGCAGAGGATCAGAACTAAAGCTTATCATCTGGTCTGAGGAGCCGATGTGGGTCATTAAAGACCAGAACCCAAGAACTGACCAGGAAGAAGAACCTCAGAACCAGAAGACCAGCCCTGTTCTCTGGAGCTGCTTTGACCTTTGACCTTTCTGTTTGCAGCTGCTGAGGCTCAGTGAGCGTGGCCTACCTGGATCAACTGGACCCAGTGTTCCCAGTATACAAACTGGATCCAGTGTCCCCAGTATACAAACTGGATCCAGTGTTCCCAGTATTTAAACTGGACCCAGTGTCCCCAGTATACAAACTGGACCCAGTGTTCCCAGTATACGAATTGGATCCAGTGTTCCCAGTATATAAACTGGACCATTGCTCTTCACATTCTTGGTTGTTTCTGTTTTCATGCAACATTTTAATCCATATTAATTCATTCAAATTCTGATTTTCTGACCAACATCTTTCATGTTTATTCAGCTTTAAGTTAATTTAAAATGAAAAATACTTTTCATTCAAACACTGAGATCAACCAGTTCATATAATTTATATTTTATATCTATAGATTCACATGAATCAGATAGAAACTGGTTTCTTACTTTCTGTCTGAGGGTCCAGGTTCATTACTGAAGTCTGGAGGTTCTAGTTTGGACCGGTCACTCCTCATAGATGGACTGATGGATCCTGGAGGTTCTGCTCTCTCCTTCTTTCGATGCCGATATTCCGTCTTCTGGACTTCTGGAGAGAGAAAGCAGAACCAGTCATTCCAGTGATCCAGTCCCAGTAACTGTCCTGTGAAGCAGAAAGCTGGTTCCCATCATCAGAGGAACCTGATTCCAGCAGGTAACATCTGGTTTGAATTGTTCTCTCCTTCACTCCTTCATGACCTTCTGATGTCTGCTGGCTCATCTCCTCACAAACATCTGCAGAACTTCTGAGTCCAGGAAGGAAATTAGAGCTAAAACTGAGTTTAAACCTTTTCAGGTCTAAACTGGAATCATGTTTGTGTCTTTACTTTGTTTCCTTTAAAGTGAATAAAATAGTAACTAGACCTGTTAGTGTCTGTTCTCTTGGTTCTGACCCGATCAGCTCTCTGTCTGTAGAACCTACAGCTGAGATGCACACACACACACACACACACACACACACGCACACACACACACACACACACACACACACACACACACACACACACACACACACACACACATTCACGCACACACACAGACACGTACTGGTGTCACTGGGATATCTGAGGCTCCCAACTATTAATTTTCATTCTTTTGTCAAAAATATCAGAGCTCAGTGCATAACATTTCTTTCTCATCGCTGCTATTACTGTCAGTGAGGTACAGATATAAATCACAGTACTATTGAATATTAGAACTGGCCTTCTCATTTACTTCAAAAGGTTTCAGGATCGGTCTAATGGATCTTCAGTGGAAGCAGCTGTTTGCTTTTTCAAAATAAGAGACCAGTTTTGTTTCACCGGGATGTTTCATCAGCATAGACCAGTTTATTTTGAGGCTGTGAATGTGTTCAGTTTTTATCTGTGAACTGAACTTTAAGGCAGTTCTAGGTCAGCCAGAGGGGTCATGACCTCTACCAGGAAATCCAGATGTGTTCTGTAAATAGAGTCCAAAGAGGAACCAAAACTGGAGAAACTACTGAGTATTTGAGAGGTTTTCTAAAAACCACATGATGAGATGTTGGTCGTTCTGAGTGCAGTTAGAAGAGATCAGATTTATTTATCATTTAGAGTTTAATCAAAGACAGTAGAGGCTGTAAAAGCAGCTTTAATGAACTGTGTCTCACCTTTAGACGGGGACAAAGAGGACAAACCCAGCTGGTTGGACAGAGTCGGATCTATGAGCTGAAGACGTTTGATCATCAACCTGGAGGCTTCATTTCCTTTCATCCTCACAGCATCTATGGTGCTGCGGGCCTTTTCTGCTGTGTTTGGGTTCCTTCGAATTATCGCCCTCTTTTCCAGACGAATAAAGACACGATCCGTCTCAAGACCATCGAGGAGCTGAGTCAGGATTTCCTCAGAAACTTTCTTCACAAACTCAGGGCGAACCTTGAAAAGTTTTTCCTCTGCAGGCAGAAACAGAAACAGGATTAATTTACACCTGATGAAGATCAACTGTTCCTGTTGCTCCATCCAGAGATTCCCCTCAGAGTCTGTTGATCAGCTCCTCAGGTCTGAAGCTGCTGTTGTGTTTCTGCCTCATATCTGAGTGACGACCACTGATTCTGTCTACATGAGAACAAATGAAGCTTCTGGTTCATCATTTGTTTCCTCACTGCAGGAAGATCAATAAAACAAACACCTTCTAAATATAGAGCTGAACTATTTCAGGAAAACAGGAAACTCTGATGTTATTGTGAAAATATCGACTGATTAACAAACATTTTCATCATTTTCTGTCTTTTACTTCCAACAAGTTTTTAATCTCCATCTCTAAGCTTCAGCATCTCTGTCACCAAATGTTGGGATCAAAGACACAGCGAGTCTTTGATAATAAATTAGTAATAAATGATGTGATTACTGGATCAATTAATTAGTGAATATAGTAAATATTCCTGAAGATGTTCTTCACTTTGGTTCCTTTTAGTTCTGTTTCCATCTGAGTTCAGTTTTTATCTTCAGGTTTCACAGAAACTCAGTTTCCAGCACAGCTTCACTGAACAGGAAGCATGAAAACAATCAATTCACTCTGAGCCTGTGGTTCATCACATGGCAGCAACACGGGCTGTGATTGGTCACTTTGTTCCTTCATGATGGTTCATTTCTGCTTCTGATCACTTACCAAAATCCACTTCCTGCTGCTGCGCCATCTTTTATCTGGAAAACATGAAGGATTCATTATGTTTCAGACTTTATTTCATCAATAATCTACTTTAATCTTGGTTTAAAACTAAAAATACCAGATTAATACACCTATCTGAACATTAATTTATCATATTTTACTTTATGAGGAACAATATTCCTTTAAATGTTCTGCATGGACAGTGAATCTTTGTAGGATCTGATTTCGTTCAGGTTGAAATGAAAACATCTTTAAATCCTGCTTGTTATTATCTGGTTGTAATGTTTTGCTGCTGCCACTTGTAAATGTTTTATGATTAATTATAATGATTTTTAATGATCTTGATGTTTTGGTGCCCAGACAGCCGTCTGCAGGTGGGCGGAGTTACGGCTCTGGATCCAGAGCAGGAGCCAATAGGACGGAGAGAAGGAGGAAGTAGAAACCGTCTCTTCCTTCGGTCAGAGGGAGCAACGTGAGACCAGCGGCGAACCAGCTGGGTCTTGTGGAACCTCAGGAGACCAACGAAGGATTCTTCATCAGACGAAAACGTCAGGAACAACCCTGAGCATCCTCTTCATCACGCTGCCATAGCAACAGAGAAGTCAGAGGCTTCTTCAGGTCTGCAGTGACACAGACTGCTACAGGAGCAGCAGCATCTACAACCAGTCTGGAAGAAACTGGGATGAGCCACTGCAGGTTGAACTGAACTCTGCTCTGATTGGCTGTTTAGCAGCACAGGGTCAGCATCAGGTCACATGTTCCACCAATAACTGTCTCTCTGCCACATCAACACGTTGAGATGTTTTCTGATGTTCTCCTCAGTCTGCTGACTACAAACTGTCCCTCAGAGACCCACAGCTGAGCAGTGGAGGAGAGTGAAGCTCAGCAGCTCCACGCTAACACACATCAGATGCTGCTGGAGCTCAGCTCAGCTGGAGAGCGCCTCCTGGTGGCCGTGCATCAGCATGACATCACACTCTCCTTCAAACAGAGAGTTGACCTTGATGACGACCTCAGCAGAAAAAAAGCAGCAAACTTTCTCTGCAGACTCTGGAGGTTTGATGTTAGTAGGATTTTTACAGCAGAGCGTTACAAGCTGCTTTGGTATCTTGACTGTAAAATCAGATTTTAACAGATTAAACCAGAAGAGAGGATTGTGGGTAGGACAGCTCCTCTGTCTCCTCCAGATCTGTTGGAGCAGATCAACCTCAGCAGAGAGACAGGATTTTAACTCATCATGTTCTGAACTCTGAGGATGTTTTCCTGAACTCTGAGCAGAGCAGCAGAGATTTCCTCTGTCAGAATCTCTGGTTGTTATCAGGAGGTTCAAAGGTCGATAACTTTACCTTTATAAAGTAACGTTATCAGTCTTTGTACCTTTACTTGCATCAGGTAAAGTTATGAATGAACACAGAGCCTGAGAGGAACAGGTCCAGAAGAACAAACTACCAGATAACAAACTCTTCAGTTTAGCTCCTCAATAAAGCATTTAGAGGTTGGAGCAGCTGTTTGGTTTTAATCTATTTAATGTCCATATTGATCTATGAATGTATTGATTATTATGGTGGTGATATGAAAGAGTACAACTCAAGTAGCAGAACCAAAATAAAGTCAAATTTCTCCAAGAGATTGAAGAGACTTTATCAGGATCAACGGGTCGGTCCAAGATTCCCACTGACAGAACAAAGTTTGAACTTCCTGCTTCTCTGTTAGTTTGAGTCCATCTGTCAGAAAATAAAAGCTTCGTCTGTTTCCTGTGAAGATATGAAGAGCTGGAGCTGAAGGAGAACCGGGCCGAGTTCTGGTTCTGGTTCCTCCACAGAGAGAAAACCCAGAGAGAGGAAAACAAGAAGAAATGAAAACTCACCTGATCCAGACTCTGCTCTGCTGCTACATGAACATTGAACTCATTTCTCCTGATCTGATACCTGACTCCACCTGAGGCTCCGCCCCCTGCCCAGGTGATTCAAACACCTTCAACGTCTTTTTCCCTTTGAATCAACAGTGAGCTGAACTGTAAAACTCTGAGCTCAGATTTAAACTTTTTCAGGGTTTTTCTAATTTTAAACTTATCATACAGGAAGTAGTTCAGTAAGACAGGAAGTGATCAGCAGAAATCCTGAGAGGAGATCTGATCACTTTAGTTCAGCTTTAATATTTCTGTCTTTATTTCTAGTCTGGAAAACATTTTGATCCATTTCATCAAGGTCAACTAGCTGTTTGAAGGATCATTTTCTGATTGCTTCAACTTCTTTTAAACATTAACCTTCATGCTACCAACCCTACTGCAAGGGTCAAAGGTCGATTCCTCTTTATTATCCTGGTGGCAATTCATTTTACAGCAGGCAGTAAAAATAGGAACAAACGAAACTCTCTCAGCATCAAACAGCTCCACACGTTACAAAGTGCAGCTGATGATGTGACTGAATGAAGCAGTTAGTGCTGATGGTGGTGAGATGAATCTGCAGCTGATGGAGGAGAACAAGGTCTGTCCTGATTGGATGACTTGGATCCATCAGAACAGTTCCATATGGTCATTCATCAGATTTTTATGTGCAAATGTGAGATTTGGTTTGTTTTTTTCTGCGAAATTAAACTATTTATCATAGGCCTTTATTCATATTGATTAGTTTTTGATTCAGAAATTTTGATTGGATAATAAAAAACCTTTTCCGTTGTATAGATGGAAATTTAGTTGAAAAAAATCTTACATTTTATTGTGCAACAATCCCAGAAATATTAACTGTGGCTATTTTGAGAATGAAAGTATGAAAAAGCTACAAATATTAAGAAAAAACAACGAGGTGAGATAAGAACATCAAGCAGGAAAAATCACATAAAGGACAAATAATAAAATAAAAATGTCAGTAAAGATGTTAAAAAAAAATCTGAGCACTATAGTAAACATATTATTTAACTTTTATTTTTATATTTTGGAAGACTCGCTATCTACCGCCCTCTTGTGGTCACACTACACACTAAAGTCCTTTACACTAGTAACTAGCAGCTCGTTTAATAAATCCTTTAGAGAATATTAATTTCCTGTATCATTTACTCTAGTTTAATAATACATTAATGAGTAATTGTCAGTGAACTGAGGGACAGTCGCTGCTGTTCAGCATCAGTTTAAATCCGCAGCTGCTGATAATCAGTTTGTGTGTAAAACAACCTGGTGCTAGTCTGTTAGCATCGCTAGCTCTGCTCAGTCTCTGCGGGATGTTTTCATCTCTATGGCGCTGCTTCTAGTTCACACTGACAAATAAAACACTGATTTCATGTTCAAATATGAAGACAATCGAAGAAATAAAAGCAGAAACACAAAGAGAGCAACAAGGGCTTCATTAGCCGATCAGGAGCGGGAAACTAGCTAACTACTAACTTAGCCTTCTTCCTCCCTAGTGGACACAGTGTGTAAATACAACCAGAGTAAAGCTAGAAAAGTGTGAATAGCACTTCCTTTGGATTCTTTCAAAGTAAAACACAAGGAAATAAATTCTCCTGTAAGTATATTTTAGCTTGTTAGTTTATGAATCTATCAGAAACCATAAGTGTGTAATTTTTTTTTATGTAACATCAATTATATAATTGGGCTCGGAAATCAAACTATCAAAATTATTCTATTTTCCAGAAAACATAAATATTTGAAAAATATTCTCGACTAAACCGGAAACTCAGCATCTTGGCGACCAAACCTGTCATTTATTTAATCAGGAAACATAATTGTGTTGTTTACTTATGAGATATAGATGAGTTCTGTATGAAATAACACATTATTTTTAAAGCAACTGTCAGTCCTTTAGACAGACCATAATATTAATATTTATAATGACAAAGATATAAACATGATCAATTTAACAGAAGTCTGAAACCAGCTGCAGCTCTAAGAACTCACCTCTATATTGACAGCGGGTATTTCCGCCCTCTGGTGGCCATAGTGGGAACTACAGTCCTGATAATGCTGCATTATTTACTAACAGTCTTCCTGAGTCATATTGACAGTTTACTAACTCAAATATTATCCTGACATATTTTAATTCACTGTTTGGCGTTATATATGTAATAAAAACTGTTTTAAATCATAAAATAAAGCTGCTGTCTTAAACTCTTTACAAGATGTTTGATTTCAGATCAGACTGAATAAAATCCTGCAGTGACTCTTATTTAACGACAGTAATAAAGCTGACTTGATTTGACTTTATAACAGTGAAAATTAAAACAAAGATAAACATCTGGTTGATCAATTTCCATTGATGATGTAAATAATGAATAAATCCAGAACGACGGCAGGATGACCGATGGAGAAAGTCCTGATATGTGATGAAAATTAACTGTTTCATCTCATGTAGATCTGAACATATGAACTTATATCCAAGCATCATCAGAGGTGGAGTCGCTCGTCTCGTCTGCATCAGCGCTGAATTTTCCTGCTGACCTGAACACATCTTCAGTAAAACCACTGCAGCCAATAGACCAGAGCAACGTTGCAGGAAAACTCTGAAGCTTCCTGCTGGTTTTGGCCTCTAAACTGAGACTCTCATAAGAAGTGAAATGTTGCACTAGGTGCAGGAGATGACCTTTAACCCCTTGTCCCAGGTTTTAGGTAGTGAAAGTGCAGTAACAGTTTGAAGCAGCTTAACTAAGAAACTTGGAGGAAAATATTGTTGCACTTACTATATTTGCACACAATCAGCTGCATAGAAACCCACAAAGAACATTATTTAAAACTTTAACTCATTAAATACTCAAACCCACATTACATAAGAAATATAAAATAATCATGAACCAATCAGAACATTATCCCAGTGATGATGTTCTGATTCTTTATCTCAGTAAAAGCCTGATGAGACACATCGAGTCCTAAAGATCTCTAGAAACTCAAAACATGAAACATGGAGTTAAAAAGTAAAAACCAAAACAACTGAGAAAATTAGAGCTGAGAACAATGATGATGCAAAACTTTATATTTACATTTTAGAATTTACATAAAAATATATAAAATTATGTTTCCAGACAAATGATGGATGTTCCTGAAAACTGCTCCAAGATCAGAGTTTCTGCAGGACATCCAGTTCTAAACTGGTTAAACTGGTTAAACTGGTTTCTGTGGTGGAAGCTGAAGTTTCTCTGCTGTTTCCAGTAAAACATCTTTTTATCTGTGGAGCTTTGAGGAACATTTTCATGTCAACAGAAGGAAGAAGCAGCAGAGAAAAGAGGTTTGAAGAGTCTTTCATGACTTCAGAGCTGAACTGGAAATGATCCCCATGTTTCCATGGAAACCATGGAAACCTGGTTCTCAGACCATTTCTGGTTCCAGGAGGAAAATGAACCAGAGAGAAAAAAATCTTTGAGGTCAGAGGTCATCATCATGATCCAGAGTCTCTTTAGACTCAAACTGCTGCAGCTTCAACCTCTGAGGATCAGCAGGACACAGAGACGGTTCTCTACTTTACAGAGATCAGAACCTGCAGAGAGAAGAAGGAAGCAGAGAGCAGATCAGTGAGTGTTTCCAGCCTCTCCAGCAGCAGTCAGTGACGCAGCACATCCACTAGATGGTTTCCAGGCTGCAGTCAGACTGATCTCAGAGCTGTGACCAAGATGAACCTGATCAGTTGTTTCCTGTTGAACTGAGAGAACAAGCAGGTCTGAGATCAGATCTGCTGCTGCCACAGTTTGATGAATGAGGACCACTGTCTCTAGACATGTTGGACGGCTGGACGCTGGAGTCCAGCTGGACGTCCTGGAGACATGGACACAGCAACAACACAGCAAGCTGCTGCTCCTCTGATTGGCTGATTGCTGTCTCTGTGTCCAATCAGGAACCATTCTCCTCCCACTGAGAAGCTGCAGCTTTACTGGGAACACTGGATCTTTGCTTTGATGCTGACTGGGTTTAGTTCAATATGCTGACAGCAGCTGGACTCACTGCAAACATTTACTTACCGTAAAGTTTTTACAAAACGCTTCAGCTGCTGAACATCTGATTCCTTCAGGTTGTTATTCATCAGGTCCAGTTTTGTCAGTCAGGTCGGTTTGGACTTCAGAGCTGAGGCCAAATAATCACAGCTGATCTTTGACAAACTTCAGTAATTCAACCTGAATAAAGAATAAAAGATGTGAACCAGCAGGATGCAGGTTAACCAGTCCAACAGAACCAGTTCAAGATTCTCATGAATATTAATGCCAACAAGCTGTTGCTCCAATAAAGACCTGCTGACTTCAGAACCAGAACCAGAACCAGAACCTGGTACTGGGTCATGATGTGTTGGAGGATTTTAGTCAGTAAAATCATTCCAGGTTCTGATCAAAGTGTTGAAGCATCAATCATTGATTATTGATTTGTTCCTGTCAGATTCCAGGAATTCACTTTTCTAGACTGGATGACCTTTGACCTGCTGGACATGAGGGGGATTTCTACACACTGGGGTCCGAATGCTGTCCTGTTCTGACCTCAGATCAGCAGGTCCAACTCAGTTACACAGAGAAACTAAATTAAACTCTGGATCCAGGAACAAACTCAGAAAATATTGATTAGATCAGAAGAAATGAACTTTGATTGATGATCAATTATATAGAATTATTCACAGAAATATCAATAATTATATCATTAAAATACCTCAATGTCTCCAGTCTGCAGCCTTCAGTCTGTAGAAAACCACAGAGCTCCTTCAGTCCAGAACCTTTCAGGTTGGTTCTGTAGAAGTTCAGTTCTGTCAGACGGGTCGGGTTGGACTTCAGAGCTGAGAACAGAGACGTCCAGCTGGTCTCTGATAAACTGCATTCCCACAATCTGAATAAAGAATAAAAGATGTGAACCAACAGGATGCAGTTAAAACTGAAATATGAACAAATAAAGAATCAAAATGTAGAAAATTAATTTCCCTGAATGTAAAAGAAACAAGATGAACTGATTCTAACATCTGATCCAGTCAAACTGGTTTAAAGAGTCCAAACCAGCAGAACCAGAACATTTGATCCACAAAGAAACTCAAAGTTTGTCTCCAAGTTTCTGAGGATCTTAAACTCAGTGGATGTTTTTCTCTCCATGTTTCCTTCCAGGCTCTGGATCAGCCGACTGCTCTGTCCATCATTGATCTGCTGATATTTTATGGCTCCAGTTTTTCTTCATTAATTATTAATGATGTTTTTCTTGCTGCTTGTATTTTAACTGCAGCTCATTGCTCAGTATGACAGATGGAAACGGGTTGATTTCAATCCTTTTATCATATCATCACATTCTGAAAGTTGATCATTTTCTCATTTTTGTGCTGATTCAGTTTCTGAACCATCAACTAGAAAATATTGATCTTTTCTCTGTGAGGTCATTGAGGGTCATTTAGTTCCAGTTCTGAATCGTTCATCAGAGACGCTGCAGAAATGGGAACATTATCATAAAGGAACAACCTGATAGTGAAGATGAATCATTTTTAAATCTATTTTCCAGGTGAACACATGAGAATTCCTGTCCTACAAAATAAGAGCGCTTGTTGCATACAAAGCATTACAAAGGTAAACCTCACTTCCTGTCCTACAAAATAAGAGCTGAATCAGGATGTTTGAACAAAATGACTGTAACAAAGTCAGTATTTCCTGCAGGCTGTTAATGAATCATCTTGATATTATTTATGTCTCTTAATGTCCAGGATCTCTGCCAGAAGACTGTGGTCATCCTGATAGAGTCTGACTGTCAGAACAAACTCAGGTTTTCCTCTGGAAGCTGCTCTCACTGCTTTTAGGACGACTGACTTTCATTTGCTCCATTAGTGGAATCGACACTAACATGGAAACTCATCACTTGCTGCCATTTTGTTTTGCTTCCTGCAGCATCAAACTGCTGCATGTGCTGCAGCATCAAACTGCTGCATGTGCTGCAGCATCAAACTGCTGCATGTGCTGCAGCTCCATATGAGCAGCAGTCAGTCCCCAGAAAGCTTCCCTGGTTCTAGGAACCGTTTCATCCAGTGAGTCCACTTTCTCTGTCCGTCTCTGTCAGACTGTGAACCTTTAGTCTGAGCTTGTGGAGAACCTCTCCTAACAACCTGCTGCAGATCCATGTGCTGCATCTTTGCTGGTTCTGGTTCTGGGAGCAGAAACTCATGTCCTGAAGAACCTGCAGCCTGTTGAGCTCAGAGAAAAACTCAGTGGTCTGGATTGATTCAGACCGAGCTGAAGTTGGTTTCTGATTGAAGCTTCTGATCCAGGAAGTGGATAAAGGGCCATTCCACCTAATTATTGACCATCAGCATCTTTAATCTACTCTAGTTAAAACACTGCAACACCTGGACTCTTTAGACCTGGACTGGATCATCATCAACTAATAGCACAAGATTTAAAACTAATGTGGGATTTATGGATCTTCAATAAAGGGACATTTCATGTTGACCTTTGACCTGCTTGACATGAGGGGGATTTCTACACACTGGGGTCCGAATGCTGTCCTGTTCTGACCTCAGATCAGCAGGTCCAACTCAGTTACACAGAGAAACTAAATTAAACTCTGGATCCAGGAACAAACTCAGAAAATATTGATTAGATCAGAAGAAATGAACTTTGATTGATGATCAATTATATAGAATTATTCACAGAAATATCAATAATTATATCATTAAAATACCTCAATCTCTCCAGTCTGCAGCCTTCAGTCTGTAGAAAACCACAGAGCTCCTTCAGTCCAGAATCTTCCAGGTTGGTTGTCAGGTCCAGTTTGTCAGACGGGTCGGGTTGGACTTCAGAGCTGAGAACAGAGACGTCCAGCTGGTCTCTGAGAAACTGCAGTCATTCAATCTGAATAAAGAATAAAAGATGTGAACCAACAGGATGCAGTTAAAACTGAAATATGAACAAATAAAGAATCAAAATGTAGAAAATTAATTTCCCTGAATGTAAAAGAAACAAGATGAACTGATTCTAACATCTGATCCAGTCAAACTGGTTTAAAGAGTCCAAACCAGCAGAACCAGAACATTTGATCCACAAAGAAACTCAAAGTTTTCTATCAGCCTGGATGAGTTGAGCTATTTCTGCTGGTTCCTGATCATCAGACCCGACTTGGTAACTGGATCAGAACCAGTCAGTTTCTTCATTAATGGCCTTTGGTTCCTATTAAAGCTGCTGAAAGCCAATGGAGGCCATTATTTCCTCAGGAGACGTGACCTGATGAAGCGTCGTTATGGAGACGAGGCTCCAACCGACTGACAGCCGTCAGACTGAAGAGGACGGTTCCTCTCTGACCCGGCCCAACAGAACCACAGCCTCAGGACGAAGCTGAGGAACCTGCTGCTGCTGCAAACCTCACTTTCATTCATTGCATCTAGATTTGCTTTTCTACAATCAGTCGATTCTTAGATGTTCATTAATGAGGATTTGAACTCGTCAGTGTTTGTGGCTCGACTGGAGGATCAACATTTCATTCTGATGTAAAGATGAGAATCAGAAATAAAACAATGTGAATCTTTACCAAACCAAACTGAAACATCTCCATCATTAATTCACAGCATTTCAATTATTTTACTCATTTTGTTCATCAAAAACATTTTAAAGAGAAAAACTGAAAAACAAAGTTCAATAATCTCAAAGTCTGAAATCAGAAAATAATTAATAAGGTGAAATGATTTTATTCTGATGATTAAACAGGTTGTTTTAAAATAATATGTATTAACATTAAATTGATTAACTATTGATTAAAGTATCAATAAATGATTTTATTGTATAAATAGAGAAAACAAACCTCAGATTCTTCACTTTACTGACTGAATTCTCCAGGATCTCAACCAGATGCTTCATATCAGAGTCTCCAGCATATTTTATCTCGATCTGATTTATTTCCAGTTCAGTCAGATCTGGGTTGGACTTCAGAGCCGAGGCCAAAACTTCACATTCAGCCTTTTGGAGCGAACAGCCACCAAGTCTGTGATTAGAGAAGAAATAAATTCAGTTGTAATGAAATCAATCTGGATCATAAACAGACTAAAATATGATAACAGTGATGTCATCATCTGATCAATATCTGATCTTCAATCTACTGAGTTTGACCCCACAGAGAATGTGTGCAGTTCCTGGTTAAAGTCCAGGTTCTGGTTCTGGTCCAGGTTTTGGTTCTGGTTCTGGTCCAGGCTTCATGTCCTCAGACCTTCAGCTGCAGTCAGATGTTGAAGATCTTCTATCATCAGTGAAGGAAAGTTCAGTTTCTCTGCAGCAGCTGATGAAGAGGCTGACTGAGCTGAATGAAGGAAACTACTGGAGACGATGGAGAGGAGGAGGAACTGCTCACAGCTCTGACTTGGACTAGACCGTTTGGCTCCTTGAGATCTTCCACCAAGCAGGAAGTGAGTTATAAATGAAGTGAGCAGAACAGGAAGTCCAGCTGCTGTGGACCTCTGGCATCTCTGGGTTTGTTTAGCCAATATCTGCTGCAGCATCTACTGGAAATGGTCATTTTAAAATATAATACTTATGAGATCGGCAAAGATTTGCCAGGAATAATGTAATTTCCGACTGTCCCTGAAGGCAGCCCGATGCAGTAGCAGCCTACATGCGGCTCACTGACGCTGTTCATTGGTTAAGCTGACATGTTGGTTCCTGCTTGATCCAAAACACCCGCGGCTTTAGAGTTACACCGTCGAGGAGTTTTGCAGGTATTTACAACATTTTACCCTCAGCGGTAACCGCTGTTACCTTCCTAATGAGAGGCGGCTTCTTGTCATACATTTCTAAAAAGAAACAAAGAAAAATGGTTGTGCACCGCTGCGTAGTGCCTCGTTTATTATATTAGCCATGCTAGTGCTGGTAGATCGTGTTTTAGACAGATTCTTTTAACATGTTTTAGTGCACATGCTGCCCTGTAATGTTTTATTTCTCCCAGCTCTTGCTTGAAATGTGTGTGGAAAGAATATGTGAAAAACCATTGTTAAGTTTTATAATGACTGAAATGTAAGTAGGCTATGTCATATGAAAGCTTTGAATTATAACCTAACTAGTTATATTAATTAATTTAATTAATCTATTTTTAATTTAGTATTATTTTAGCTAGCTACAGAAAACTAAAAACTATAGTTTAAATAATAGTTAAAATAGTGTTGTCTCTGCCAAACAGTCATGGAGTCTAAATACCAGGCTGTCTTATTTTGTGTAGAGCCCAAATGAAGAGAAAAGGGAAGATCTCCCAGTTCTTCTTAAAGAGGCAGAAACCAGGACCAGACCAGGACCAGACAGAACCCTGCAGCAGTGACCAACCTGGAGAAGCCAGCCAGGAGACACCAGGCCCAAGTGCATCACCAGCAGGTTAGAGGCTGTGACAGAGAGTTATTAAGTAGTAAAATCCAATAAGCCTAATGCTAAAGGTTAGCATGATGCTTTTTGCATTTTTCATTGTGTCTGTTTATGCATTTCACAGTTAAGTTCCAGAGAGAGATGAGGGTCATATAGATTCAGAGTCAGA